>JBAMJV010002606.1:0-131787 GCA_037951105.1 Echinarachnius parma | reverse complement strand
TACAATAATAAGAACATAATAACATGAAGATGATTATATACAGTGATATTGTTGAAGGATTTGTACCCTCTTACTATTTTGTTTGAAGTTCCATTTTGTTAAATGTTGGTATATATGCAAATTACCAATATTCACTACCCCATATTATTTACCCCCCCCCCCCTCCTCCCCTCTCCACCCTGTTCTACATTTTGCACTTCTAACATTTTCAGTACATTAATTGTAAACTGCAAATGTTGCTACTAGTGCGTATCAAATGTCGCCCCCGATTCTGTGCCATGCCCGCCAGCAAAAACAGGCCACTAGATAATGGGGACAAAATCAATGGAGAGGAAATAAGGTCCTTCAAAGACAGAAGGGCACTCCCCTCCTTATCTGACCTCTTTATATAAAGGGAAAGGGAAAAGAGAAGGGCGCTAAGTCACTTTTTGAACTTTGTAAATAAGATAATCATGTGTAAGTTTGGGAGCCTTGTAGAAACCTAATTTAGCTCTCTTTTATTTTTGATGAGTATTTCTAAAAACTTGACATTATTATTTTCTTAAAATTTGGCATCACATACACAAAGAATTTGGTATGCGCATAACCCAATTAAGCCGAAAATCGGCTTAAAGCCCTTCTCTCTCACTCAACTATGTACTCTTCTTTACCCCAGGAGAATGAAATAATGATTTTGGTGCTGAGGATGTGCTAAAAAAAAGGTCAATGGGTTATGCTCTCTTGGCCAGGAGTAGCAAATAATGATTTTTGCCTTGACATACTCCAAAATGGGCTCTGGTCAAGTGACGGATTGATTGTGGTATATCCGATGACCAGGTTTGGATATATCAGATGCCTGGCCAGCCCTCTGGGACAGCAGAGTAAAAGTGATGAAGATGCTATTCTAGGTTCATTAGGAGAATCATCATCATCATTATTATCATCATCATCATCATCATCATCATCACTTTCACTATCAACATTATCATTATCATCAACATCCTCCTCCTTCTCATTATCATCATTATTGTCATCATCATCATCATCATCATCATCCTCATCGTCATCATCATCGTCATTGTCGGCATTGTCATCATCATCATCATCATCTTCACAAACATCATCTTATCAAGACAATATCATTATTATTATCATCATTACCATCACTAACTCCATCATCATCATTGTCAACATTATCATCACCATCACTAACTCCATCATCATCATCATCATCATCATCATCATCATCATCATCATCATCATCATCATCATCATCATCATCATCATCATTGTCATCATTGTCAACATTATCATCACCATCATCCTTCTTCTTTGCGAAAAGTATGGTCAGTTTCCCTAGATACTGTAGATGTTTGCAATAAATATAGTTTTAAAAAGTTAGAGATCCAAGTTCCTTAAAATACACCTGCAAAGAATTCCATGACGTAGCTTTTTGTCTCCCAAGGTAGCTGTACAGGTGCATGGCTGGAACTATTTCAAAGGTCAATGTCTCTTGAGCAAGCAAGGGTTATTTTTTTTTTCATTTTCTCTCATATTTGATGCAAAAGAATGTGGGTCAAAAGTGAATGATAATCTTTAGAGGTATGCACTGAATTTGTTTTCCTGCTTAACCCAGTCAATACTATGTGAGTTTGTTATAACATGCATTTTTCATAACATATACAGTCAAACCTGTTTGAGTGACCACCTGTCTATAGCAGCCAAACTGTCTATAGTGGCTACCAAAAGTGACCCCATGAAGACAAAATAATGTATTGGAACCTGCCTTTAGAGGTTACCTGTCTATAGTGGCCAATATTCTTGTTTCCCTTTGGTGATTATTATACACAAGTTTGACTGTATAACATATATTCTTCACAACAGCATAATTTAGTATTTCTAGGGACCAACCCTGTGCATAATTGTATTCCATCAAGGTGTTTTTATTTGAATGCAACATGCATACTCCATAGACCCTAGTCCAACTTATTTCAGGACCTATTCCTACAATTTTGGGGACATTTTAGAGGCAGCAAGCAAGGTACAAACACTTGACCAAGATGCAAGATACCTTAAATTGATTTTCCTTTGGTTGTTATACAGGTCATGGGCAAAATCTAATATCACAACCATCGCAATAAGCTGCAGGAACAAAGTCCGCCTATATGAAATTTCGTGAAAGTATATATACACACCTGTGTAAAAACAAAAAACTATTAATAAGTGTACTTCTATATTCATAGAACCTTGTTTATTTTCTTTTGCGGCAGCGCGTGCAAGGTACAAACAATCATGACGCACAGTATACGTTAATATTCCTGAACCTGAATCTATACTGTTCCCTTGATTTCTACGCTAATGCAAATCCCGTCCCAAAGTGGAGCTCCAATAATGGGGGGCTCTGCACATTATGTTTGTTTTTTAAGTCGCAGAGGGCCAGGGAATATTAGCCTCGGCCATTTCTGACATTTGCCTACAGTCAAATCCAATCAATCAGGCGAGGCACGAGGGAATCGGGATTACCTCGTAAGGATGGACGGACGGTCGGATGGACGGAGATAGTGTGGGGGAGGCCTCAACTCAATTTCATTACGCGACTTTCTCCCCTTATTAATAAGATGCGTTTAGCCGACAGATTGATGTGGTCCCGTTTCCTACGATCGCTTGCGCAAAATGAAGACAGACAAATGGCCATTATGCCGATTAGAAGTCTCTTACCGGTAAAACAAAAAGTATGCTGGATAGTTTAAATGAGAGAAAGACGTAGAGAGACAGCGTTAGATTTTCCGATACATTCAAATACACAGACAAATGGTCATTACGCTGATTAGAAGTCTTTTACCAGTAAGTTAGCCTGTCCCTGTCGAGATTCTGAAATCCTTATAGACTTTGTATACAGCCTACCCGGTCCCCGTAGGCTAGGAGTTTATAGTTGAAATAAGAGAAAGCAAAAGAGGGAGGAAGAGGGGGAAAAAGACCAAAACTATAAATTCATCTATGTCGGTTGTACTCAGACTAATGGTTATTAATTATGCAACAAAGTCTTTTACCAATAAAAGATAAACATAATAGTTCAAATAAGGGTAAAATGAGGGAGGAAGGGCCAAAAATTGGCACTAGCCAGCTAGCCCAGGTCCACCAAAAATGAGCTTTGGGCCACCAAACTGTTACAATGTCAAGTTTTACTTGCCCAACTGGACAACCCAAATACACAGACTTCTTCATGTTTGTTTGTTTGTTTGTTGTTGTGGGGTTGTTGTTGTTGTTTTTTTTTTTTTTTTTTGGGGGGGGGCACAATTCTGGTTTGGGGCCAGCAATTGTTATAGGCCGTTCTACTTTCACTATGGAAAAATTCATTTCCAAGTATTGCATCTACATTATAATACAGACTCAAGATAATTTTGCTTTCTCCATATAGTGTATAATACAAATAAAAAGGGATGTGAATGTAAACAGCCTGTTTTGTTAGTTTCCTAGCCCTTCCTGGGACAGGGTGACTGATCTTAATATCAAAAACTTTCACTCATCAATGTACAATCAATTCAATTCCAATTCAATTCAATTCAATTAAATTCAATATTTAATTGGCCAACTCAATGGAATGGAAAATTATCTTGTGTTCACAATATCACAATTCATAACAATTAATCAGATTCATAGAATAAACACATCTGAATATCAACATTTAAAATCATTAACATATAGTATATCGCCAATATATACACATTTTGATAATTAAGAGAAAAGGCAAGTGGAGTGCAAGATAAGGAGAAGTAGAATACAGAAAGGGTGTACGGCAAAAGGAGAAAGGCAATAAGATCATATGTGACCCGCTATAGCAAAACCCGGCACTTGTCGGTAATTCACGTTTTGAAGAAATAGGCATTTTAAGTTCACGCAATGTGTGTAAAAGACCTATGATTTTAAAATTTAAACAATCATATCTTCGCCAATTATTGACCTATTAGTCAGAACAAAGGATAAAATGAAAGCTTGTGATGAGGCCTTTGTAATGGTATGAAAATCCACATTTTGATTTTTACAGACAATTAAGTGCCGAGTTTTGCTATATAGCCGGTCACATATGACTCCCAGCATCTTATTCAAGTTTACGACAATGAAAGCGAAGTTAGTGAGTTCCTTTAAATCAAAGTTGAATTGGGTAAGAATGTAAAAAGAAGGTAAATAACAAGATGACCAGCTGAGAGCCTAGGGGCTACTCTACCGTTGACCATGGTCAAGATTTCCTCTGTCCACATGAATCAGAGGGACTGAATTTCCAGGAATTTCTCTCCTACTTGAGAAACAATGAGGATAGATGATTTAACAAGAAGGACTAAAATATTGTACACATAGTATAATTATGTCAAGTAACTGCATGACGTCAAAATGGGATACAATTGCAACAAGAAGGTATATAATTGCGTGACCAATGGAGAGATATGGGGCTACTCTGCAAGTGACCATGGTCAAGAACACTGTGTCCACATGAATCAGAGAATCAGAATGTCTATGAGTTGTTCTTCAACTTGCCAATAATAGTTAGATTAAATAAACCATCACCATCACCATTATCATCACCATCATCATATCATGAACTCCATCAATATCCTTCGCTGATACCATCACCAAAATCATCATTTTCAACCCCATCATCACCAATCATTATCATCAATATCACCCTCATCATCATCATCACCAAAAACATAATCATCTCTATGGATACACAGTCTTGGCTATTTATTTATTTTAACCCAGTCCTGGATTAAGGAAACAGTCCCTGGGATTAAGGACTCGGTGTGAACAGAGAACACTTGGTCACACGAGACAAGAGCCTGCATCATCTGGCTGTGCGTGTATCGCCCACGAGTACCCCCGGGCACGACAGTTTAACAACTATCAGCCACGAGGGAAGATCTCCCCCATCGTAAGACGTCAGAGTGATTTTGCATCTTCTTTTTTTTTCTAAAGGACGTGACTGAAATGGAGATACTACATGTATCTCTCCTTTTGCTGGCACAATGAATGTTTCACCTTTTCCCTTGAGATGTTGCCCTTTTAGCTCAATATAGCCATTTCTCTTCTTTTTTTGCTGCAATGGCAAATCCTTCCCTCTTCTTGAAATGACAGTCTTGCATTTTTGTTCAGTGCAGTGTCAAACTCGTATTTCTACAGCAAGCCTCTGCACTTCAAACAAATTCTACTAGCTCATTCCGGCAAGGAAAATCATACATGTTCACATTTTACTTGCCTGAACATTTATTGCCCAAAAATATGAACAAAAAGAAAAATAATATTGTGCTAAGTAGCCATTTCTATTGTTTCTATATTTTCTGCATTTGTTAGGGGCAACTAAACAAGACCATAATTACAGTTACTTGCGTAACATTAATTTGTACTTGCCCCGGGCAATAGGGCAAGTGATAGTGTCAAGCCCTGTCTATAATAGTATAATAGGAGTTTACACTGAGTTTACACTGTATCTCTCTTTAATATCTTGTGTACGTAGTGCAAAATACAATTTGCTAACATAATTCAAACCCGTGCACCAAGCCTAAACCTGTTAATTTCTAGATTTTCCAATCCCCATAGAGTTGATACAGGATCCACCAGTTTCCCATAGACAATGGGGAGTTAAGAAAAACTGAAAATGTTTTGCCCCGATAAGCACATGCCTATCAATATTGCGCACAGTTTGGAAGAAAACGGAAGCTTTAGCGACTAGGGATATGCTGTTGCCATACCAGTCGATGAACAGGTACCTTTAAACCAGACAGTCCATTGATTTCAAGAGGAATCAATCGGGTTCACAAAACCTTTTTCTTGCCGGTAGCAAAACATTGCATGAATATCTCATACGGGTAAGGCGTAATTGGCAACACTGAATCAATAAATGTATGTAAGCAAAATTATGTCACCATAACAATACATCATTATTTCTTTCTCCCTCTCTCTCCTGTTATCCTGTTCCATACAATTCAAAAGGCACAAGTTTGATGGATAGTCTGACAAGTTAATCTCCTCTTAATTATAATAACAAAACTATTATTAAAGGTAATACAAAGTTGTGGGCACGTCACCATAACAATAAATAATTATTTATTTCTCTGTCTCTCTCTCTCCTGTTCTTACAAGTCTTACAAGCTAATCTCCTCTTTATTATACCAAAAATGTTGAAGTTAATTCAAAACTTATGCTCCTTTTGGGTTATTTGTTTTATCTATCATGTGCCCCTGACTTCCTACAAAGTTGTAATACATTTATCTTACCTCATGGCTGATATACATGAATAATCCTTTTTAAATAATTTAATGAGCTCTTGTCTGCTACTACTATGTCTTCAGACTTATTACAAACTACCATAATTATTGCTATCAGGTACCATTCAAGCTAATCCTATTTAATAAATACTAATAAATACATATTCTTAGCTACAAAGGTTTGATCCATTAATCCCTACCTCTTAGCTGAAATATCTTTTTTTGTATGTATTTGTTTAACAATCTTGTGTGTGCTACTACAAAGTCTTCAGACTTATTCAAGACTACCATCCCTTATCGGAAGTAGCACGCTCTATTAAGCCAATATTTTTAGTTGAATATTCTTAGCTTCAAAGATTTAATCCATTTATCCTGCCCCCTGGCTGATAAATATTGTTTTTTTAAATCATTCTGTAGTTATTTGTTTCAACCAACTTGTGTCTGCAACTGCAAAGTCTTCCGACTATAATTACAAACTACCATCATTTAGCGTAATACCAGACTCCTCCAAGCTTATCCCATTTGGAAATATTAATAGATACAAATTAGGTTCAATCCATTTTATTTCTACTTCCTAGTGGACATATTCCCTGTTAAATCATTTTTTGGTTATTTGTTTGAACCATCTTGTGTCTGAATTGCAAAGACTTAATTCAGACTAATTACAAACTACCATCATGTATTATTGTTACCAGCACCCTCCCGGCTAATCCCATTTTGAAATTTTGTATAGCTACAAAAGTTGAATTATTTAATTCCTACCCTCTAGCTGATATATTCCTTTTAGAAATAATTTGTGGGTTTATTTAATATGTTATCTTTCTTGCATTTGCCAGCTTCTAAACCCCTTACCTATGGGAACCTGGTGGGGTTATGTCCAAAGTCTATGGGGAGTTCAGTATTTTGAAGGGAAAGGGCATACCTGTCCTCTTTTTTTCCCCGCTACTATTTTTCTTTCTCTATCTTCTTCTCTTATCTCTCTCTTTCCCATTTGCATCATTCTGAGCTCTTTCTTCGTCTATCACCCTCTCTCCTCACCTGCACTAAGCCCCTTGCAAACAGCAACCTGGTGGGCTGTGTTAAAAGTCTATGGGGAGTTCAGAATCTAGAATGGAATTGGTTAATCTCTATATATCCCCCCTCACCTCGACCTCCCCCTCCCCTTCCATTCTGTATTACTCTCTCCCTCTCTTTCTCCACTTATCCCCCTCTCTCCTTCTCTCCTGCACTTAAGCCCTTGCCGTCGGGAACCTGGTGGGCTATGTACAAAGTCTATGGGGATTTCAGAACCTGGAATGGACCGGGTTGATCTCTACCCCCCTCCCCCATTTTGCTCTCTCTCCTACCTCCCCCTCTTTCCTCCTCTCTCTTCTCTCTGCCACCTCCCCATCTTTCCCTAAAGATCTTCTTCAGACCTTCTCATCACTCAAGCTATCAGATGACCAGTGTGGACTCATCCCTCTAAAGCAGTTTCTTCTAGCCATAACGCTCCATCACGATTGCAAAGGCAACCCCAAATCAGCCACAGGAGACGTATAAAAATATACAGCCCGATAAATAGACAAAGGAGGGAAAAGAAAAAAGAATTACCAGCTATATCAATTCCCTGTCCTAACCCCCCCCCCCCCCCCCCCCCCCCCCCCCCCGTGGCCCGAGGTCGACAAATTGTCCCGACCATGTGCAACGACATCTACAACCCATAATCTTCAGTCACAGTTCCAAATTGATCCTGATAACATGGCGACTATAGACCACATGTGTACGGGTACATACATATACATAAACTAAATCTACTAGTTATCATTATTCTTTTTACCGAGGGTGGCCCGAGGTCGATTAAGTGTCCATACCATGTTCAATGACATCTGCAACCCATAGTCTTCAATCACAGTTCCAAATTGATTCCTACAACAAGCCAACTGGACCACCAGATGTGTACGAGAACAAACATTTACACAATCAGAGCCCCGTTGCAGAAAGACTTGCAATCAATTGTAAAGTTACAATTGATTGCAAGTCACCAAATATGCACATTTGAACCAATCAGCATTGGGCATTTAGTCACACGATTTGACTTGCAATTCATTGCAACTTTACAATTAATATTTGCAACTCTTTCAGCAACAGAGAAGGAAGACTTGCAATTGATTGTAAAGTAACTATTGATTGCAAGTCACCAAATATGCACATTTGAACCAATCAGATTTGGGCATCTAGTCACACGATTTGGCTTGCAATTCAGTCAAACTTTACAATTATGAATTTGCAACTCTTTCTGCAATGTGGGCCCAGCTAAGAAATGAGTAGGGAATGGATGACGAAAACGATGAAGAAAAGGAGAGAGAAACCATTTTAGGGTCATTGTCCTTTCCCTTTCTGTAAGATAAAGTTTCATCCGCATCATTTTGTAATCTTTAACACTCAATCATGGTTGCAAAACTATCCACACACATGGCACTGATGAAAGATAGACCTTATAAACAACATCACAATATGTTTGAGAGAAAGAAGGGCGCTAAATCTAGCACGGAACAGGGTTAACCCACTGCCTACAGGAACCTGGTGGGCACTGTACTAACTCTTGTGGGGATTTCAAAATCTAGTAGGGAACAGGTTAAAACTACATGTACTGCCTGTATCTTCTTGTAAGCCGTAATGCTTTGTCATGGTTTCAAAACCTACCATAAACATTCATGATATTCATGACATTGGAGAAAGGTATTGGCAGCACAATTCCAAATCAATCCACAATAATGCCACTGGATACCAACAAAGCCATGTTGAGCCATGTACGTATACAGTTGGAACCTGATAAGCCATATGTTTTAGTCTATGTAGGAAAGGGAAAAAGAAAAGGCAAAGGATGGATACAATGGTGCGATCTCCTGAGAAAAAAAAACATGCTTTGTAGCAGAGCACTACAAAAATAATAATTTATTGCCCGGTGCTACTTTTTACTATCGATGCTATTTTGTTCTCAATAAATAGAAAAGCTGTGCTACTACAACAACAACTTATTTATTCAAATCAGGCTAACCAATTACCATTAGCAATCATGACCTTCCTGGCACTACTTTTTACCATCAATTCGATTTTTCGTAATAAATAGAAAAGCTCTGCTACAACAAAAACAACTTATTTATTCAGGCTAATCAACAATCATTTGATTTCTCAGTGGTCAGTAGCCGACTTACTATGCTTAATCCTCAAAAATAACCCTTCGCATTCAAGGAACCTGGAAGATTATGTTTTACCTCAATGGGAAATGAATAATAATCTACATGTATAAAAGAAAGAACGGGTTAAAATCTTTTCCAAGTCCCATCAGACCTAGCTTGCCTCCAGGACAAGATTTGTTTCAGTTTTATGTTAGTCTTAAAATCTATTTCTTGTTTGAAATCCACCCACATGGGTATATTATGGATTTATGCTGAGCAAGCCCAGAGATTTCCAATTTTAATAGTTTCCTGCAGCGGCGTAGCGTGGTCACGCTGATTGGGGGGGGGCAAAATGATAAGGGGGCACACCTTGTGTCATTTTTTTTTATGTTCCCCTTATATTTTCTTTGTTTTTTCCCCTCTAAATTATTGGGGGCACAGGCCCCCCGGTACCCCCCCCCCCCCTCTCACCCCCTAGATACACCACGGGTTTCCTTAGTGAGGGGCAATCCATCAGTAGTAGATATTGTTTGTTGATTTTTATTCCAGCAAATATCGTACATGTGTAGTATTATCCTTGAAGAAACCAATTTTAGCTTTCTTTTGATTAGTTTTCATGAATATTTCCCAATTAATAAATAATTGTTATCTGAAAATGAATCGATGAATCTAGTGGCATCCAAATTATTGCTGCTAAACACAAACATATTACTGATGAATGCTCTTCAAAGAATGTTGCTAGACTCTAATGGAAATGCTGAAAAATGAATAGTAAATATCCATCAAATATTGATGCACTCCCAGACGTTTGGCCCGTACGGAACCATGAATGGCGTACTCAAGTGGTGGTAATTCATTGAACTGTTTATGAATTACACAACCCTTTTCTATCTATTTGATATCACACAACGGTACCAAAACATAAAATTATGTGTTGTTCTTTGCCTGGTGGTCCCCTTTAAAGTAAAAATTACAAAAATTGCTACACTCTCATATAAAAGCTATACAAAATTGCAAGCATCCATAAACTCTCTATTTAGTCCACAGAACTATCCCTTCCTGAAACAAATATATTTCTGATGAACACAAAGTTTACAAAATAAAATTGAAACAAATTATGTTGATATCCAAAAGGAAGTTACAACAATAGCAAAGGAATTTCTTAATTTTCAATTCAGCTAGATCGCAGATCTATCCTTGCTTAAAGGGACTTAGTAACATTGTCCAAATCCTCAAAATAAAATTGTAATTCTAGCGGTTCCTTTATACATTGTTGTATTCGTATTAACAATAAAATCATGGGACAGCTTTCGGTTTTTCAAATTTCCCTTTCATTACAAAGATATGTATGATTGAAGTATTTAGATAAGAAAATCTCCGGGCGAGATTTTCATCCCTGTACAAAGTGAATGCAGTGAGTTGGTGAATATCACCCAATATCACTTTGCATTTTCGCTCATTACTTGGCCATACATTGTCCATTTGACCTGAAATTTTCACACAATACCCTGAGGACATATGAGATAACAACAGTATACATTGCATCAACCATTCATCAGTTTTTGCACATCTCAACAAAGTTACTAGATCCCTTTAAAATCATCCAACCAAAGTACTGCTGTTAAAAGGAAACAGATTATTCATCAAAGCTCTTACAAAGTAAAAAATTAAACTAATTATGAAATTAACATTTTGTACATATCAATTTATTGAATTGTTGTCTGGAGTGAATCAAAGAGAATCCTACAGGTATTTTACTGGTATTGCCCCAAATAATTGATGACTACAATTATGTTTGTATATAATTTTTCTTACATGAAACTTATTACTTTTGGGCGTATATGGCTCAATATTCTCCCAAGTACTTATAAAAACAGTAACTCTATCTTTTCTTCTGAAATATTGGTGACCCAACTATATTAAATCCTTCCAAATGAATGTATTATTTTGTAGCTTTGTACTCTTGTAGTGTTGGTGGAACTCTCTTTATTCTTGAAAATAGATAATATCAAAATGCGACTGTTTTTTTAATATTGGTGATCCTATTTAAATATCTTGCAACTTTGTACTTTCTGAGTGTTGGTGGATCATTCTATATTCTTGAGAAAAAACATAAATGCAACTCTGTAATTTGGGAATATTGGAGATCCTACTATATATCTTTTAACACTGCACTTTGGTGAGTTTTTGTGGGTCGCTTTATTTTCTCGAGAAAAAAGTAATTGAAGAAATGCAACTCTGCACTTTTGAAATATTGCTATTAAACTCTGCTACACATATCCTTGCAAATTAATCAATATTTTACCCCCCTCTCAATCCCACTCTTCATGGGAATTCAATTAAACAGGCAGCTGGTTCAACCCCACAAACACATTACGCATCGAGTTAAGCTTAATTATTAAGAATTCACCTTGGGTTTATTGGGGTGAGAAAATTGACCACTGACCCGAGATGGTAAATATGACCACAATTTCTTTATACGTGCAGCTACAAAAGTGAGTCCATCCATTCATCTGGGCGAGCGTACTCTTGACCAGTGTTACTGTTAAACTTAAAGGGATCAAGTAACTTTGCTGACATGTGCTAAAAGTGATGAATGGTTGATAAAATTTGTATTATTGTGATCCGATACGTCCATTAAGTAATGTGTGAAAATTTCACATTATATGGATGTTATATGCCCGAGAAATTAGCGAAAATGCAAAGTGATATTCGCTAACTCGTTGCACTGACTTTTGTAGTTATAACTTTCCAGTGGATAATTAAAAATCTGAACACTTCAATCGTAAATATCTTTTTAATGAAAGGGAAATTAAAAATGTTAAAACCTGTTCGATGCTTATATTGGTAATGCAAATACAACAAGGTGTGAGAGAACCACTGGAGTTCTCAGTAAAGTTTGTGGATTTGGACAATGTTACAAGATCCCTTTAAACCTCATCATAGCCAAATTATTACATTTCATCCATCATTTCCGCATCGTTGATGTTGACGTTCAGTGTATAGAAGGATCATAACCAGATTATTACATTTCCTCCATTACTTCCACATCAGTGACATGGACGCGGTGTGGCAAGATTGGTAGAGTATAGATGTAATAGATCCCGCGGCGTGGCAAGATTGGTAGAGTATATATGTAATAGATCCCTGGACACAGAATACGTTTTGAACCACTGACCTCTAGATTGGGGGCATGCGTGCCCGACCACTCTTTCATCAAAACGTCAGCAACTCTTAAACAGAAATTGAAGTTTTTGATAAAGAAAGCATACTTTCTTATATGTCCCTTTCATATTGGTCTGATTTTCATCGGATACGTCCAGCAGCATCCAAAGGAGTGCTCAATATGAAAGGTTGCAAGGTAAAAAGTCTGAAGAAAAAAGGGGGAAATGTGCTTTTAACGTCTCCTGGTAAAAAGCAGAAAAATTCCATCGTATATGGGTATAACAAAGATGAAACACTGTTTATGAAGATGGTCCTATGCATAGGCTTGTATCTACAGTCTCACCAAAACCAATTACAATGTTTATTTAATTTGTAAACAAGTCGTATAGGCCTCTACGTCAATGGTAATGTATTTTTTACAACTGTATTTGAGAGCAGATGTTGCTAATCTTTTAGAGTCTCACAGCAGTGACGGAGGACTTTAAAGGTAAAGCTAGATATACTGGCTTAATGGCTTACCGGTACTGACAAGTTCATAAATAAGTTATATCACTTTTAGGCATATACATGTATATATATATAGTTCATCTTGGTTTTTACTTATCTTTTTTATTTTTTATTTTTTATTCTTTCTGGAGAAAATACTAATATTGCGACTTTGGTCAGATTGCGTTTGACAAAGATCCTAAGTTGAACTTAGCTCTAGCTCTAAGTTGGACTTTAAAAGTATGGAAAGCAATTATTTTCTTTGAAAAGTTGTCGTAAAAGTCCTTTTTCAAAGGCATGAATGTTGATTCGAATCAGTAATACTTTTTATTATCAAGGAGATTTAATTTTCTTGATGCAAAATTTATGAAAATTCTAAAATTCTTTCTTTTTCATTTTTGAAAATATTGTACTCCAAGGCTACAAATGGCTTTCCATAATAGTTAGGTCTATCTTAGAGTTCAGTTCAACTTAGAATCTTTGTGAAACACACCCCAGACTAACTTTCCGCCTCAGATGTCAATAATAACTTGAACGTATACAGACATACAATACAGCAACCAACTATTCAATAAGAACAAAAATAAACAAACACGGTTCTGGGTTACAGTTTACTACCGACAACATACAAAACATAGACGTCTGGACAATATTGCTTTTCAAAACATTTTGCTGGCACGATGCTCTCATTTCGTTTGATGGACGACGTATGGATTTCCTCTGCTAGATGCCGACATCTCGACTACACAGTGGTCACATGACCGTGACGGACAGGCTAACTCAATGCCGAGACATTCATATGAAGTTAAAAAAATCTGTTAACCAATTGCCTATGGGAACCTGCTGGGACCTTCCAAATCACTATGGGAATCGCAAGATCTAGTAGTGAACAGGTTATTACGTCACTCGACTAAAAGAAAAAAGAAAAGTGGATAACATGGCATTCAATGAAACAAAATATGTTGACCTACATTGTCTACGTGAACCCCATGAACCCCGTATTATCTCTATTCGAATTGCAAAATCTAGTAGGGAACTGGTTAATGGCACACAAATAGAAGGGGGGAAAAACAGTGGATAACAACATGAAAAACCTACATACATATGTCATGGAGTGGGCTTCTTGGGCCGACACCGTGACTACAACATTGTTATTTTGGCTGGGACGGACTAGCTGGCTCATTAATTACAAAAGATATTTCTATTTAAAAAAGGGCACTTGAGAAGGGGAAAAAACCCAAGAAAACTGTGGATGACATAAAAACCTACATCTGTCATGGAACAAGGTTCTTTGCGGACATGGCTACTAGCTTCAAGCTGCAGAAACTAGTTTTTTTGTCATGTAGCTGGGGAGAGTGAAAGGGGACGTTCTGGGGGCACGCTCCGGATAAAGCTCACATGAACCGATTTACAGTCACGTGAACAAAACATAGCTGGAGAGATATGAGTCGTCGGCTGCAAAGCTACTTATCCTTAATACCCATTAAGAGGACGAATTACAGGGATAAATGCATCAGGATCTTAAAGAGGATCTGGTAGTAACATTGTCAAAATCGACAAAAGGGCAATTCCACGGTAACGGAAGGACATTCAGACGCAATTTTTGAAATTTAATCAAATAATTCCAGGATCCTGCTTATGATTCAGCATTGTAAATAACATTTCTGAGACTCTTGGTGGGACACCTTTGATTTCCTTCTTCTTTTTTGTGTGTTACATTACGTTTATTAGATATTGGACACTAATGAGGCCGGTAACGGAAGGACGGCAAAGTGGACATGGATTTTCAAGTTCTTTAGTTATGATCCAATCTCTGTGAAGTTTCAAATGCTATCATGTTATATTGGCTCATAGTCCATTCCCTAATGTTCAAAGAGTATTACTACATTTATTTGAAAAAAATATGTCTATTGGTATATTAATTACAAGAAGTTAATTGCTTCACTGTTCGGTAACGGAAGGACAGTAACGGAAGGACAGAGTTTTTGATTCATTAAAAATATACTTTAGGGCTCTCAAAAAACTGAAATTTTAATGTGAACACATATTGTGATATCCAATCATGCAAATTGGTACCTTAAAACAGAAAAAAAATAGAAAGGAATGCAAAAAATGAAGAAAATCTAGAAATAGGCACTGTGTAGTCCCATGTGTATGGGTTCATGTATGGTGTCTGTTTCTCCTATCAGGAGATGCCCAATGTTTTTTTTAATCATGTAAACTGAAAGATATCATTATGTGATCATGATTTATGAAAAAATAATCCAGAAAAAATAAACAAGATCAGAAATAATCCTCATTTGATTTTTCCACTTTTGGCTCATTTGGCGTGGAATTGCCCAAAACTTACTTAGAAAACTAGCATATCAATACTGATAATTTTAACATTTGTTAATCAACGCTAATGTATGTCACGCTTTTCGAGAATGAGTTTGGGGGTGAAAATATCATCATAACAATTTCTGCTAAATTAATTTTGTTAGGAAATAGTTTTGTGAGACAACTACGATGTTAAGGAATTTCTTTTTAAAAAGGCATTCAACCAGACTATTTTAACGAACAAATATTATATATGTCAAATGTTTCTTAATATTGATTCTATATCTACATTGTTCAGATGACATTCATTTTAATTATCTATGATAAATATCAGTACGATTAAAATACAAACATGTATTTGATGAATCTTGATTGTGTCTACAAGAAAATGCAATTACTCTCTGGAAAATGTGAATGTCCAACTCATGAAAGACAAATCATGAAATGTGGAGTGGTCTTTAATGAAATGTCAGTTCTTTGTCTCATCATTATTAGAGCCAAGATGGTCTATGGCTTGTCAAAGTGTGCACAACAAACATTGTTGAATATGAGGCAAATGTAACATATCTAATTTTCTGCGATGGATACGGTGACATTCATTTAAATTTTCTTAAATATCATTCTCATGATACTAACACTTCAATATTAATGTTATTAGTTTCTAAAAGGAAATGTAATTACTAGCTTTAATTTTGGAATGTCATATTAAAAGACAAATATGGAAGGGTCAACAATGCACAAAATGTTAAGAAGTTTGTCAGAACATCAAGTAATATCAGCCAAGTAATATGGCTTGTCAACATTTGCACAGCAAACGTTGCTATGAATGTTTCTTATACATAATTGTCCATGGTGTATTATGTGACACTCATTTTGATTTTGATCTTAAATATCATTTTCATGATACCAACACTTCAATATTAATTTTATAAGTTTCCAAAAGAAAATGTAATTACTCAAGCAGTGGAAAATTGGAATGACGTATTCAAAGACAAATCTGGAAGGGTCAGAAATTTGCAATCAAAAAAATTGTAAAAAGTTTGTCAGAACATTATTTGATCCAAGTTGTTAAATATCGCTTGTCAATATTTGCACAGCAGATATTGGACTACATGTATGTGAATGTTTCTTATCTAATTTTCTATGATGTACTAAAACGTGACATTCATTTTGATTTACGCTTCTGAATATCAGTACCATTATGCAAACACGTACACCCAGTGCCTGACACCCACAAATCTTAATTTCATTTAGAAGAAATGGTAATCACTTGCTGAACAAAAATAAAATGTCACACTAAAAGAAAAATGTATATATGTAAGGGTCAAAATGACACAAACTTATAAAAATGTCATGTCATTTGTCCGAACAATATGTTTGGCAAGTGATAAGCAGACTTCTTTACACAGCAAACATTGTTACAACGCAAATATTTCTGATAACTTGTACAATGTTTGAGTGACATTATGAAAATCATTTCAATTCATTATAACCCCTTCTATAGTGGTCCCACAAATACTTGGGCTATTGTATTGGAGAATACAGGTCATACTGAAATCCACCATATATCCTCTTAAGAGATGCATAAAGATGAGAGAGAGAGAAGAGGAGTTTGATATCAAATAAATTCCTTGTCAAATTATATTTTACATTTACATCTAGGGTCTTTGTCACTAAAAGAAATTAATTGAAATGTGTCAAAAAATTCCACATTTGCTTTGGTTGTGTCACTCTGAAAATAGTAGAATTACATAAACCAAAGAAGATTATATATACAGGGTGGCCCAGAAATGATGCACGCCTACGATCATTAATTTCATCAACACCATCGACCTAATGTCATTGTTTTTTGTTTGATTGGATAGAACATTCTTTTTCCAACAAAATGATACCATGAGCATTGATTTTGGGTAAGGCGTTTGGATCCTAGGGCCATTTTTCTGAGGCAATGTCGTTTCCTAAATTTGCTACTTTTTCGTCTCCAGCGATCCTCGGAACACAGACATTCACGCCCCTGCCGCAGAATTAGCTGTACATAAGAATGGCTCACATTGTCTTCCTTACAAAGGGAGGGCAGTCATGCGGTTCTTCTGTACAGCTAATTCTATGGCAGGCCATGGCCCGGCAAGAATGTCTCAGTGTTCAGAGGATCGCTGGAGACGAAAAAGTAGCAAATTTAGGAAACGACATTGCCTCAGAAATATGGCCCTAGGATCCAAACGCCTTACTCAAAATCAATGCTCGTGGTATCATTTTGTTGGAAAAAGAATGTTCTACCCAATCAAACAAAAAACAATGACATTTGGTTGATGATGTTGATGAAATTAACGATCGTAGGTCTTGCATCCTTTCTGGGCCACCCTGTATAATAAAAATGTTCCCAATGATAAACCATATATTTGCACTGGGTCTTTGTAAACATTAAGTAATCAAATATAAGAGAAAGTGAGATTTTGTACAAACACAATGTTTTCTCCAATGACTTACCATATTTACTTTAATCTTTGTTACTCTAAATAATTACATTAATACATAAGAGAGAAGTTGAATACCATGTAAGGCTACACATATTTTTTAATGATATACATGTAAAACTATGCCCACATCAATGTCATTCTTAATAGGATAAATAAAGAGAGAGGGCAACTTAAGTATACGATAACAATGTAACCTATGATATCATATTTACATCTATAGGGTCTTTGTAACTGTCAATATGGAAATAATAAAAAAGAGAGTGAAAGTTCAACAAACAATACAAAATATGTCAAATTATATCCCATTTCCCATGTTATAGTGTAGGGTCTCTGTTTTGTTTCAAGTGTGCACATCAAGAGAGGCCCCGAGAGGGTGCGACTTAGGTGCACCTGTAAAGTGTCTAACTCCACACAAATTAATTTGAGCTTCCACATTTCTCTTCTACCGTGTTGTTTGGCTTATGGTAAGAGAAGAATAAAATAGGGTTAGATTTTTCAAATGCCCCTTTAGTATGATGATATCTATAATTAATGAATGATCATAAACCTCATAAACGTCATACAGTAATTCGTTTTAAAAGCTGACACAAATTTTCGATTTTTTAACCATGAAAGCAGTGTTCTTTTTCAATGAAACTTTCACACAATATTTGGACATATCTTACAATGATTTTGGTACAGGTTTGAAGTCTCAAATGTCATTTTGGGCAATATCTGACACTTTACAGGTGCACCTTTAACTATAATATGAAAATATTTCAATTCATGTGTACATGTATGTGATCATGTTTGCATATGAGTCTTTGTCACTTATCACGGTGGAAAAACAAATTGAATTTAAAAATGCGAGCGCTTATCAGCCTTCTCCTTCCGAGGGGATCACCTTACAGGAGCAATTTTCACTCATGTCATTCATCTAAGAATTTAATAACATCGCTGTCTCACACACTCACACTCTAAAGCACGTACATGATCAAATGTAGGCATAATGACCCAAAACACACAGACACTGACAAACAGACGCACATGGATGTACACGGCATACTTAGTACACAAAATCAGTGAAAGAACATAACAGCATACATACTGCACATGTGTATGAATGCACCTGACACACCATCTGACAGTATGACACAGCTTTCTCCCACCTGTTTTATGTAGTATTTAGCTTCATGTAACAGTAATGTCCTTGTCATTTCAGCCCAGACAAAGGATATGCTAGATTTGATAGCTCGGCACTTACTTTGTCTCAGAATGACACACAAACAGAAAAACATATATACAAAATAAAAATAACATCTCTGTCTCACCCACTCAAACTCTAAAACATGTACATGATCAAATATAGACATAATGATCTAAAACACACATACACTGACAAACAGACGTACATGGATGTTGGCATACATTAGTACACACTATCAGAAAAGGAAAACAAACATAATAACAACTCTGTATCAAACACTCAAACTCTTAAACACATACAGGATCAAACATATACTTAAAGGAGGGGCGCAATCCCGATTCAGCTTTATAGCTTTGAATATGTGCCTTTATTGATATACCACATTCTTTTTCTTTTTTTAATCCTTAAGTTGGGCAAAAAAGGAAAATTTCATGCACATTTTTGGCTCTTTTTCGCGTCAGCGTTCCATACTCCTAAAAAAGTAATTTTAGCGGAGCGATGAGCTCATGAGTCATGACGTCACCTGCAGGCAATAACACGGAAGAGCGAGAATTGTTTACAATGTGGTTCAATGCAAACACTTTGACTTGCTAGTAATACAAACTCGTATTTGCTTGAAAATTGAGGATTAACTGAAATTGCCTCAGGAATGAATTTTAGCAAGATGCAGCAACACATCTAAGGAAAGTATTAGCCTGCACCGTTTTCCATAAGGATCCACGTATGAGGCGGATTTAGAACTCAAAGTTTAAATTAACGAGGGCCGACTGGGAAGGACCTAGCGAGTGTGTGCAGGTCTGCCAGAGTTTCGGGGGGCCGCGCGGCAAGACAGGTTATGCTCTCGCGTGCTAGCTGCCGCGCCAACTACAGTCAAACCTGTCTATAGCGGCCACTCAAGGGAAACTTCAAAAGTGGCCGCTATAGACAGGTGGCCACTATAGACAGGTTGGCGGCCATTTTGTTTTTTTAAGCACGTGTGTTTATAATATAAACATCAATACCATTACCACATGTAGCCCACACATGAACATACTGTAATTATAAACAACATTTACATGCATATGAAATAAAAGAACAGAACCTTGGAAACTTGTCTTTTTTTTTTAGTACATTTGTGTGATTAGTGTTGAGAAAATAATGAAAAGTTTCATTTCCGAAATAAATCTACCATCGTCGTCTGTTTGGCCGACTGTCGTTCGTTGTTGTCGAAGAAACAACTCTCGATCTCGAGCTCCCGATATGATGATGCAATGCGCGCGCGCGATCGTGTGAATATTTTTATTCTTTGCCTGAACAAAAATGATGTTACGTAAACAAAATATTTTTGATTGAAAAAAAAAGTTCTAGAAAATACGACGATGAGAGCAAAAATGTATTTGTGTAGGAAAATATTTCATATCAAACTTCATTGATAAGTTTTTTCATTAAATAAAATGTTTCGCAAAGACAACACAAACATTTAAATGTACGAGGCTATACAAACCGGTTTAGATCCAATCCGGTCCGATCCCCAATGCGGTGAAAGTGTGAGCATTGTGCATGCATGTGTGTGTTGCATGCATGATCAAAGTCCCTGTCGCCGCAGCTCAGCGCAGCGGTAGCGCGCGGTCAGCGGCCAGAGCAGCTAGCACTCATCGATCGATAAAAGATCACAACCACGGGGCTTACAATGCATGCATGAACAATAACACGGATGTTCAGCCAGGGCTATGAGCGCGCGCTAATCCGTCTCAAGTGCGTAGCTCAGCTGAAAGCTAGCTAGCGATCGCTTCACGGAAACAATGAGTGAGTAAAAATAGACCAGTCGGCGGACGAGGTAAACAAAACAAACGGCCATTTTTGGCTTTTAAACTTGACATTCATTATTGAGGCTGCACTTTTCAAAAGCTACAGGGACAGGGTAGTTCTTCAGCCCTAGAGTAGACTATGGTTATATTGTTCGCTAAGCTTATGCTGCCAGCTCGCTTTCACGGCAAAGTATACCAGCTTCGCATCGGAAAATATCAAACTAGCACGCCCGCAGTTACGGCCAAACCGAACATTGATGGCCGCTACAGACGGTAAAAAAATGAGTTTGGGAAGCCAAAACAGTGGCCGCTGGCCGCGTTAGGCAGGTGGCCGCTATAGACAGTGCGTGCTGATGGCCGGAAGACCTGTCTGCGAGGGGGCTGGTTATACGATTGCTAAAATCATATCGGAGACTTCCTCGAAGCGATTTTAGAGTGAGTATGCGCCTTTATTTGGCAATTATATTTGTTGTATTTGTGGAGACAAATAATGAAATAAGAATTATAATAATGGTGTCTGCAATTATGGGGAAATTGTCATGAATTTGCTCAGCCACGCTCAACAAATCTGTTCGGTTGCACCTCTAATCCTATCACTTCCATTCCATTTTGGCTGCCGACGCACAATCTGGAATTTTATCTTCAGGAACTGTCAATTCAAAACTCGATTCTGACTCTGATCCAGATCTTTCGTCTAATTCACGCTCACTGTTAGAATCAGATGAATCTGGGTGTGGATCCTCCATAATTATAAACTCAAACAAATGTATGCAGATATTGAAAAAAATCGAAATAATATCTCTCTGTCAATGTGATTAGATGCGCTCAGCGTGTACGTCTATGACAATTAGAGTATCGGGGATCCTGTGATTGCCTGCAGATGACGTCACAACTATGACGTCATTTTTCTTCGCCCGAACTCAATTTTTTTGGGGGGCACTTTCAAAGTAAATTTTCAGGTCCTCATATCATTTATAAATAATTTTCCAAGTGCAAAACAGTTGTTTTATTCGAAATCTACATGTAAGTGGCTTTCTGAAGGGCTAAAATGCCATTTTCAGCTGATTTTCTTGACACCATACCTTTAATGACCCAAAGTACACAGACAGTGACAAACAGATGCATAGGGCATGTACAGCAAACATATATATCTAATACACATACACATGCCATCTCACACATACAAATACATATATATGTACACAGATGAACCTGCTCTACCGACCACCTGTCTATAGAGACCAATAATCTAGATCCCCTTAACCCTTTGACTACGGGAACGAGGTGGGTTGTGTATAAAGTCTATGGGGATTTTAGAAACTCGAAGGGAATGGGTTAAATGCAGTTTACATGTACATGAACCTGTCTATAAAGACCACCTGCTTAATAAAGATTACTTTTGTTTTCAGATGAATTTGTCAGAAAAATCACACAATCAAACCAACATTCTTTCTCATGCAAGCATTATAACAAGCATATCTGACAAATGGCATTATCTAGTACCAAGGGTGTGTTCATATCAGAGGTAGATGTCCTGTTTAAGAAAGATATGTTCGCACACATCCAAACCAACATTCTTATACTAGCATTATCATCACAAGCAAATACATTCAAGTTATTGTCATGTGAACTCACCTGTTTGAAGTTGTGTATCAAATGGCATCGTGAAGTATCAAGGATAGGTTCACATCAGAAGTAGATGGCATGAATTAGAAAAAGAAAAAAGAGAACAGAGAAAAACAGAATTAGTTAGAATAAATATATATATATATATTTGTTATATTAATGCATACTAATTATTGTTTTAACTTGTGTGTACATTGTACATGATGGAAAAATGAAAATGTGAAAACAAAATTAACTGAAGATTATTGAGTGGTAAAAGCTCCTTGCTGGAAATCTCAAACGAATATTGAAACCCCTTAATGGGCCTCAAATATAACTTATACATCCTCCCCCCTCTTACATGGTGCAATTGCAAACCACACATATTATCTACACCACCATGGAAACCGATACTTACAAGCAACATTTAACTTATACATTTCAGTTCATCTCTTCGGGAAAGTGAAATACCTGAAGGTGTTGTCGCATATCACCGGATAGCATACACGAATGCCTGACAAATATAACATTTGCGAAATCAAATTATCCGGTGGTGAAAGTTGTCTGCATTGTGGCTGTGAATACATTACGCTGCATAGAACAACGTACACCATCTCATTTAGAAACAAATAAGAAATATACAATGTGATGGAGAAAATCACTCTAAAACGCTTACAAAATGTTTTTAAAAAACACATTTCACTAACAAGCAAACACAAATCGCTTTTTGACCATCCAGACCATGCCTTATTAAAGGGATCTAGTAACTTTGTTGACATGTGCAAAAAGTGATGAATGGTTGATGCAATGTATATTGTTGTTATCTCATATGTCCACAGGGTATTATGTGAAAATTTCAAGTCAAATGGACATTGTATGGCCAAGTAATGAGCAAAAATGCAAAGTGATATTCAGTAACTCACTGCACTCACTTTGTACACGGAAGAAAAACTCGCCCAGAGTTTTTCTTATCTGAATACTTCAATCATACATATCTTTGTAACGAAAGGGAAAATTGAAAAAAACGAAACCTGTCCCATGATTTTATTGTTAATAAGAATACAACAAGGTATAAGGGAACCGCTAGAATTACAATTTTATTTTGAGGATTTGGACAATGTTACTAAGTCCCTTTAATACTTGTGCAAACATTTGTCAGGAACGTGACTATCCAGTTAAATCAACAGCAAAATTGGGTAATTCATCAGCAAACTATGGTGTTTGATTCAGGAAAGACTCATAAAATGAGAATTAATTGAACAAATATATCCCTAAAAAGATTATCCCACACAATAAAAGGAGACTTTTTTGTATAGCCCCACGAGCCCATTTAGGGAATCGGTTTGTTGTGTGATAGAGGTTGATGAACCCCAATTACACCACGGTAAATAAAACCTGTGAAGCTCATTTATCAACAGTTAACCGAACAAAATTGAAAATGATAACAAACTGTCAAAATCATAAATGGAAGTCACCATAAAAAATAATAGATGTGCTATCAGGAGCAATAAACCTTTACAAGAAACCAACTTGCAATTTCCCTCTTAAAAGGCCACCAGGCTAAGAACAACACAAAAATATATGTTTGGGTACCGTGGTGTTATATTAGATAGATGCCCAACACTTTGCAAAGAATTGTGTAATTAAAAAACAATACAATTAATTATCACCACTTACGGAAGCAACATTGCCTCATGGTTCTGTATGCGCCAAACATATGCAAGTGCGCCAATTCTATTCACGCATACTTTTGTCCTAGACAAAAAATAATCTTCATCGAGAGAAGGGCTTTAACAATGAAGGGATAAATTGTACAAAATCAAAGACTATAGGGACGGGGATGTACAAGTAAGTCTGCAAATATGCCATAATTGGCCGCATTCACCTGCAAAGTTTAATATTAAATAGAATATCTGAGCGCGTTTTCCAGGTAATCTAACTCTTTGCTTTTTATTATTTTGATCGACCCATATTTACCTGCATGGTTTAAATAAATTTAATATCTCGCAGCATTTTCCTGGAATTCTATTGTTAGCATTTCATCTGTCCAAAGTCACCGTTCATGGTGAGGCGGCACATTTTAACCAGTTCCCTACTGAATGTTGCAATCCCCATACAGTTAGTACAGGACTCACCAGGTTCCCGTAGGCAGTGGGTTAACCTGTTCCCTACTAGATGTTGCAATCCCCATACAGTTAGTACAGGACTCACCAGGTTCCCGTAGGCAGTGGGTTAACCTGTTCCCTACTAGATGTTGCAATCCCCATACAGTTAGTACAGGACTCACCCGGTTCCCGTAGGCAGTGGGTTAACCAGTTCCCTACTAGATGTTGCAACCCCCATACAGTTAGTACAGGACTCACCAGGTTCCTGTAGGCAGTGGGTTAACCTGTTCCCTACTAGATGTTGCAATCCCCATAGAGTTAGTACAGGACTCACCAGGTTCCTGTAGGCAGTGGGTTAACCTGTTCCCTACTAGATGTTGCAATCCCCATAGAGTTAGTACAGGACTCACCAGGTTCCAGTAGGCAAATGAGTTAACCTGTTCCCTACTAGTTTTTGCAATCCCCGTAGAGTTAATACAGGGCCCACCAGGTTCCAGTAGGCAATGGGTTAACCTGTTCCCTACTTGATTTTGCAATCCCTTGAGAGTTAATACAGGGCCCACCAGGTTCCAGTAGGCAATGGGTTAACCTGTTCCCTACTAGTTTTTGCAATCCCTTGAGAGTTAATACAGGGCCCACCAGGTTCCAGTAGGCAAATGAGTTAACCTGTTCCCTACTAGATTTGGCAATCCTCATAGAGTTAGTACAGGGCCCACCAGGTTCCTGTTGGGAATGACTTAACCTGCTCAGGACTGGTTCCAAAATACTTGGGCTGGGCGGTGTGGGGGGGGGGGGGGGGGGGGGAGTGAGATGGAGAATGCATGTTTCATCCAAATAGAAAGAGGCTTGAACATGTTGTGAGGATTGTGATGCATGTATTATTCAACAGCCGAGAGCCAAACAACTCAATGTCATTCAAAATCCATTACAGGGTTCTCGCTCAGGGCACCAGGTGTCTATTTTGAATGTGACCAAAAAGCATTTAATCAATTCCCTTTTGACATTCTGAAATCCCCATAGGCTTTGTACATAGCCCACCATGTCCCTGTAGGCAAGGGGTTAAGTCATGCCACATTTTTTCCTCATAGTTTACTCCATTTTTTTAAAAAGCCAGCAACAACTTGTAGGTGTGGGACCGAGGTAGAGATTTTGAGCGTCAACTGTGTTGTTTTCATAAACAGTTATCAATATATTTGTTCTATTCTTAGTCAAAGAAACTTTCAAAGAATTATATATATATATAGTAATATATCTGATGTTTTTTGTTCCTCACATAGTAATAATTGTAGCCTACAGTACTTGTAGGCTCATACAAAGATAACAATTGCTAAAAGATAAATATGACCTTTTTTTTATTTAATAAAAGGTACTGCATAAAGTGTTGAATTAAATGAGACATCAGTAATCCCAGAATTTAACACTAGCATTTGTCCTATGGCTCAGTGCCCATATAGTAATTAAAATGTCAATTAAAAGCCAGTGAGTGTGAAGAAATTATGTATTTTATCTAACAGGCTCATCTCATCTAAAAGAGCAAAAAACTTAAAGTGAATGAGAAACTAAATTTTCATATTATCACATTAGAATGCATTTGTAAAAATTTAAGTTGTATATTTGTGACATTTAATTTCTCTCTTTGGTAATCAAAATCAGAAAATTAATTAGTTTGGTTCAGCAAAAGAAAACAAAGTCTGTTTTGAGCCCTCTGTACTCCTTTAACACAATAATTAAAATTCTCATCAAAAACAAACCTGATATCGGACAATCGGATAATGTTGCATGTTTCTTTCTTTTCTTTTTGCTTTTTTGGGTTTTTTTTTTTTTGTCTTTTTGCTTTTCGCTGTATCGAATCAAACGGAAATGAACCCCACCTAAGGAAGTGTTTAATAGGTCACGTAATCAAAGGCAGCAAAGTGCTGCGCAGAGATTACGCATTCGCTTATCGCCCCGGAGTCAAAAGTTCTTTTCACGTATAAGGAGGGCCTCGCAAGACGCCAACTCCCCCGCTCCTCCGCATCGCATCTCTATCGTATCTAGCGGAAGAAGACGGATGTTGTCATTGTGAGCTGGGGTGTAAAATGAGATGTCGAGCAAACGAGTCACATTAACGCAAAGAGTTTGACCCCAGGTGTAACTAGGTAGGTCGTCACAACACAAGCCCCCGTAATAAAGACAGACGGCTTAAAATATCGGCTATGTTGTGATAGCGCAGAAGAATATTATGCATCCAAATAGACGCATGTTTTTGTTAGGGAAGTAATAAAGTGAGTTGTAGCTTTTTAAAAGCGGGAAACTTGATTTTTTCTGAATGTGGTATATTAATGTGTACAACATAACCGCAGGTGTCAATGGGTGGAAAGTCAAAACACATGCCCCTGTAATAAAGAAAGATGACTTTTGGGCTCTCTTTTTAATATAGAACAGAATATTATGCATGAATATAAACTTATGTTTTCCTTAAGGATATAATAAAATCTGTCATAGCTAGCAGAAACTTGACTTCTTCTGAATGTGACAGGTAAATGTACACAATATAACCGCAGGTATAAGAAGGTACATGTATGTCATCAAAACACAAGCTTCTGTATAAAGACGGACGGCTTTTGGGCTCTGTTTTTTATAGAACAGAAGAATATTGGGCATAACGAAAAAAAACATGTGTTTTAGTTGATTTCTTCTGAAATTGAAACATTCATGTATACAATATAACCACAGGTTATGCTTTTATCATAGTAAAAGGGTAAAAATTAATTGTGAAATTCAATCTTGTACATAAATATAAATGTATGTTTTCACAAAAATGGTAATGAGGTCTGTTTGACATGGCACAAACTAGATTTCTCTAGAATGAGGCAGTCTTTTCTCCCACTGTGGAACAAATTAAAGTTGGGTTGTCTAAACACATCTGTGGGTAATGAAGACGGACAGTTACGCGTTTAAAGAAGAAGAAAAAACATAGTGCCATTTTACAGTTGCAATCTTGTATCAAAATACAATTAAATGCATTCATACAAACTAATGTTTACGTTCAAAAAAGTAATAAAGTCAGTCTGGCACCGAACAAACTTGATTTTCAAATAAAAACACAGCAGGGCAATTCCAAGCAAACATTGACATAAGCACCCATTTTTCAAATTCGTCGAATCATAACATATTTGGTATCAAATTAAAGCTTAAAGATTAAACTATTCAGAAATGCATTTTGTTCAAAAAAATTGTTGGCGTAAACTATTATTTCATAGGAATTAATTAGCATAAATTAATTTTCAATTATTTTCACAAAATATACTTGTAAATATTTAGCTTAAAAGAGCTGCAAAAATAGGTTTTCATAAAATTTTCTTTCAGTGTTGGTTAGAACATTACTTCAATTTATCAGATAAATATCTATTTCGGCATTTTCGCTCTTTGTTCTGCTTCAGTGACTGTTTCATTTATAGTCATCTATATGTCACGCTGTTACCCTAAAAACAGGTATTTTTAATATTTCTAGAAAAATATGAATGGGAATGAAATTATTTTTTGTTTCTTCTTCATTCACCCATAGGGCTATATTATGGATGCTAAATAGCAGCATTATCTTTTATCACTAATTAATCTAAGCAATATCAATTTGGTCACGCTGTTACTTTTTGGGTAACAGCGTGACGCAACCTACTTTTTTTTTGCAATATCTCAAGAATCGTTGGATGGATTCTGTTCAAACTTTGTACAAGACATTTATTCAGAGGTATGGATTATCTGATACACTTTGGGGCCATAAGGTCAAAGGTCACAGCTAATTAATATGCAAAAAATATATTATTCTCAAGATATTTCAAGAATCCTTGAAGGATGACATGATAATTAATACTGGTATGCGTTCAGTGAAGTAGATGACCTGATTATAGAATTTGGTCAACAGGTCAAATTATTGTAGTTTATTTTTTATCTCACAAAAAAATGCCAGAATTAATGTTAGAAAGAGTACTGTAGATAAAAGAAAATTCTATGAAAATGTTTGGAGCACAGGTCAAAGGTCACTCGGATAATTACCCATTCAAACACAGAAATTTACTGACATTGAAATCATGTTACATGAAACAAATCACTTGCAGATATGCACTGTGCCACATCAAATTAAACATTTGTATGCTAATTTGAGAAATAAGGTCAAAGGTCAGATGTCAAAGGTCTAATATTTCATTGTTGCAATTAAGTTTGTATTTTGGGTTTGATATTTGATGGTTCCTCAAACTAAATTCTGAAAAAGATAAGAATTTCAGTTTTGTCCAAAAACATTTTTGATCAATAGAGGGCGCTAGGCTGCAAATTTGTGTCATGCGAACCATCATTTCAGAGCATCTGGGTTATATTACCCATTCATCTAGTTCTGTATAGATTCTGGATGACTACATCAAAATTATATAATCTTATTCATCTCATCAATATCTCCCATATATATAACATGTACAATTCTGAGGTCATGCTGTTACCGTCACGCTGTTACCGTGCACAGATACATTTATGATATCATATTTACTATGAACATTGGATTTTTTCTACATTTTTATTTGGATGTTCTAGCTTGATGTCTAGTACAAAGAATCAATGTGACAAAATTGCAAAATGTTCCTGTAGTTCACAGAGTTTGCTTAGTTTCTTACCATGTAAGAAACTTATGTCTTTTTGCCGTCACGCTGTTACCGCAGATATTGATATTCATAATTCATAATTTAGTGGGAATTTTGATTTTCTTTCCTATTGTAAATAATTAGTAGGATAGTGGTAACAGATGCATATCAAAATTTGGTTCTGGACACATTTTATTTTGTGAGTTATTTAGACTTTCATCGTGAGAAACACCCTCCTACCGTCACGCTGTTACCTTGGAATTGCCCAGCACATAAATGTATTAAATACATAGCATCCTCAGGCAAAAGCACAGTAATGCTTGTTTTTAGTTTTCAGGCTCAAATATTTAATATACAACCTTGAAATAAAATCATTATGTCCACAGGCACTATGCAGTAAAGAAGGATCGATCTCAAAATGTTAAAAGGATATGATATTAAAAACATGAATGTTACTTCTTGGAAGTGGTGAAAATAGAAGGAAATGTTATACTTGTGTCATAAATATGCATTTCACTATCATAATGTAATTTAATATCGCGCATAAACACAATCCATGTTTCCACGGATAAAGTAATAAAGTCGTGGTAAGGAACAACTTTATTTCACTTAACCCCTTGCCCACGGGAACCACGTGGGTTGTGTACAACGTCTATGGGGATTTCAGAAACTCAAAGGGAACAAGTTAAGTGTGACTTAGACAAGAAAGAAGTCATTATTATCACCTTGAAAATTTATAGAGACAGGATATTATATTTTCAAAATAAAGGATATTATGATAATAATAAAAAAAAGCTTTTTTTTTTCCAATTTCATGGAAGTTGTGAATACAGAAAGACATTCTACACTTGTGTCATAAATATACTGAAGTATCATGATGTAATACAATATCAGACAAAAAAGAAGTGATGACAGTGCGAGTATTAAAGAATAACTCGATTTAACTCGAATGTCACCTAAAAATGAAGTCATTATGTTCCAAGGTACTAGTATGAAATAAGGATTTTTCAAATATAGCCTATGATGAGAGAAATAAAAACATTCCTGTCGTCGTAATTTCATGGAAATCTTGAAAATGGACGACATTCAATACTTATGTCATATATGCATTTCACAATCATGATGCAATTCAATATAACATAAACACAATTCAATGTTTTCACTGATACTGTAATAAAGTTGTTTTTGGGAAGATCGAACAACATCATTTCACCCAACTGTGACCCAAGTAAGATTTCATAACATCTTAAGGCTATGATGATAAAAAGCAAAAACATTGCCAGTCAGATTTCCTGGAAATAGTAACAAATACGATGACTTGTTTTCACTGATAAAGTAATAAAGTTGTTTTGGGAAGAACAACATTATTTCCCCTAATCGTGACAGAGACATGACACTATGTCCCAGAGCATTGGTCATAAACATGAAGGCTTATAAAAATACAGGCTACGATGATAAACTGCTGAACATTTCCCCTCATAATTTCATGGAAAATTTGAAAAAGACAAAGGCATTCTATACTTGGGTGTCATAAATACGTATTTTAGTATGGTAATGTACTTCAATATCAAGCATATTACAAACTCCCATGTTTTCAATGGTGTGGCAAAATAGGGCAAATTAAAGAGCAACTTGTTTTTCACCCTATAAATGTGAAAGGTAAAATGAAGCCATCATGTCCAGAGGTTCTATGAAATAGTTTTTGAAAGTATAGGCAAACCAATAGTGATGAAGACCACTTTCAGAAATTGTGAATTAACTGAAGGAAATATATATGATCAAGCCTCCACACTATCTTTCTTCTCTAGTGACCTAGCTGTTCGGGCAAGTCAAACCATAAATGTTCAGATTTGTCTAGCCCGAACAGAAAATTGTAATACTTGCCCGCATATTTCAAGAGTGAGATTGACACATAAGGAATTACATTGTACATTTGACTCTCATAGTTGAGTATAAATGTCGGTTGCCCAATCAGGCAACCGAACTCAACCATTTAAGAAAGTTGACTTCCCCAACCAAAAGTATGCACTCATATAAAGCAGCTTGGTTTTCTTCCTACTTAGCATGGACACATAATGAATACACATTTTGTTTAAACATTAAAAAGGTCTAAACAATTGGTCAAATTACAAACTGAATTAAACTTCTCAATGGTACTATCAGTCCATGGTCTACACAAGAAAGAGTTTAATATTGAGCAATAATGTAATTATGTAGCTACAAAGGACCTGAGAATGCTCAGTAACACTAATTATTACACATCCACACCCTTGGGTATCAAATCATGAGGTTAAAACACAGAACATCTATCATCCACTTCTGGCTTTGAACATATTTGCAGCAGCCATCGCTAAAGATGATTGATGCATCCGACCTTGCAGCATCAAGTTATAGGCAACATTACGGGACAATAAACATGATTGATGCATACGTCCGAGGTCTTAGCTTTCTTCTCTACACCAATGCATGTGCAAGTTTGTTTCGTACGGATGGCATATGGCGTTCGGAAGAAAACAAACCCTATAGCAGGGCTTGACTCTAGCATTCGCCCAATTGCCTGATTGCCCGGAAACAAGTAACAATTAATATCGGCAAGTAAAAATTTTATAAATGGGCCTAGATTGGTTGCCTGATTGGGCAACTAAATAATTGTTAAACTACAAGAGAAAAATCTAAATTATCAAATGTAAATCTCATCTAGAAGTAGACAGGCAAGTTATATCCTGTTCAACCTACAAGCCCCTTTTCTCCTAAAACTTAATACTGTTTATAAATCTGACATTGAGAACAATATTTCAAAATCAAACATGAGAAAAGAAATGTGGGTAAATAAATAATGTAAATGCCTGTTGGGAGGTCATTTCACCATTTCAAACCATAAAGCAAACATGAAATATACACTATGAAGAGCAATTTTACTTTGTGTTTACATACTCATAAATGATTAACTATGTGCAACTATGAATCCTTCCATTATGAAGAAGATACAGACAAGTTGTGTTAATGCATTGATCACAATCCCATTATAATAAAGGCATGACCTTAAAAAACAAACACAAAAAGAAGGCAAGCGACTGAACAGAGTGCATTGTCTAGGAGTCTCAGAGTCAATAATTAATCAATAATTCATCAACCTCAATAGTGCATCAAAACAGCCCGAATGACATTGGGCACAACGTATTCAAGGGTGCGTTACTGTGAAACACGCAATTTGCTATTATTAACTGGGGCATGCCGGAAAAAAACATGCGCAGACTAAACAACGCTGTGCACGCTTCTGCACTTCTGCACAGTTGTTTCCACGACCCATATAGTCCACAGCTTTTAGATATATAATTCAGACAGAAATCCCCCCAAACCAGCACACGAGTATCTCTTTAAAGAAAGAAAAAATCTCATACAAAGGAAAATCTTTGAAATAAAGTGCGACAACATAACATCCTTACCATACCAGAACACAGGTTTGTATCATATACATCTGACATTGAGATTACAGGAACAATATATTGAAGGCAAACATTTGAACAAAATGTGGAGAAATTAATACTGTAAATGCTTGGTGGGAGGTTATATCAACATTTCAAAACATAAAGCAAACATGAAATATACATTATGAAGAGCAATTTTATTTTGTGTTTACATAGTCATAAATGATTAATGAACCTTTTGCTTGACAACTATGCAACCTTTCATAATGAATGCAGCAGACCTAAGAAAACCATCATCAAAAATAAAATCATGTTTCCAACCAAATGCTAATGACTTTTGTATCAACTTTCAAGCTGTGCAGCAAATAAAAGGTATAAACTGGCTTTAGCTATTACAGACATGAAAAGTACCGTTCATAAAAAACGCTGAAAAACTTTCGAGAACTACTGCGAGGGAGCGAAGCGACCGACCGGGGGGAAGGTGTGGGGGTGTCCCCCCTCCCACGGTAGGGATATTTTTCAATTTTGGGGTTCAGAATCGTGCAATCTGGTGCATTCTGTGGTGAGATTTTTAACCCTATTAATAAGAATCTGGAGTAAGAGGATTCCATTTAGCATAACATATATACTAAAACAGGCTCTGGGTAAAAAATTTAAAACAAATATTGATCGGAGAAAAAGCGGTAATCCGCAGAAACACGAACAACTTTCATGCCTGCCATTACCTGGAGAGAAAATCCACCCGTCTTTAACAGATCAGGTATATCTCAAATCCCTAGATACTTTACTTTGTATTCTTAGCATTTAACCCGTTCACTTCGAGATTCTAAAATTCCCATAGTCTTTGTACACAACCCACCCGGTTCCCGTAGTCAAGGGGTTAACTCCTGTTGAGGAAAAAATACCTGCCCGTAAATACAGGACCACTCTGTATTATCCAGATGAATGATGAAAGAGTTCAATCGCAGAACAAATATATACATTTTACTTTTAGTGAGTTATTCGAGAGTGATGAAAGCTGCTTAAATATAAAGAATTCTTTTTTTTTTTTTTGATACCATGGGCCTCTTGTGACTTTTTTATGTTTAAATTGGAGGTCAGTGACTATATAGACAGGTTTGACTGAGCTGGCGATTATTATATCATTTTTTACAAGGGCTCAAAATAAGCATAAGCCCGCTAGCCCAGAGCTACCAAAACTGTTTGTTAATTGGGGCACCAAAATTCCATTCATGACAAACTTCATTTTCCCAACTGAACAACTTTAATAGTGTAATATAATTTGGTGATGTTTTACTATGATTTGAGTCATAAAGATCTGTACAGGTCACTTCTTGGACACCAAGGAAGTTTTAATTCAATTTCTCTTTCTTGGTTATATCATTTTTTAAAGATTAGTGCTCGCACTTATATGATGTACAATGTACATGAACACATTTGAATGCTATCTAATAAAGATATTAACACATAGCCTATGGAGGCATCCTGCACTATGTAACAACTGGGGGGCAAACAGATTAAAGTACAACTTATTATGTCATATACATTATTGCTAAGAGGATGTATATGACATTTTTTAATGAAAAGGGATATAGTAATCTGACAGATAAGGCACTAAAAATATCACTAACACATACTAAAACAGGCTCTGGGTAAAAAAAAAAAAATTATAATCAACTATATAATCAAACTATATAATCAACCCATTTGAGACAATTTGATTTTGTTATAACACACATTCTACACAGATCCCAGTCGGAGTATTTTCAAGATCAGTACTGAATGGCTTAAAAGAAGTACATGTACATGTGAAGCAATGTAGTTAGTGCTAAACAGGTGTAAGTGATGATGACTACTTAATGTACGATAGAAGCAAGAAAATATAATAGTACTGTACAAGCGCTAAACGGACATAAGTGATGGATTGGACGATAAAGGATGTTAGGCACTTACGGGGCAATGTAGGCGCTAAGTGGACCTTAGTGATGATAATTGAAACCAGAAGTGATGTATAGAACTAATACCTTACTGCCTGGAAGGCGCTGTATAGATGTCAGTGATGTATAAGAGAACTAAGGAGCACATGTTGGCGCTTAATAGACGTAGGTGACATAATAACAAAAAGCATAGGTGCTAAATAGACGTAAGAGAATTCGAGAAATAAGTGATGTAATAGATAAGTAAGGACATATAAGTGCAAAAAGAAGTAAATGATGTATTAGATGACTAAAAACCACTCACATAAGTAAAGTGATATAGCCTGTAAGACAGGAGATGTATCGCTGAAGAAAATAATGGTGTCGAACAGGCACTATGAAATAGATACTACAGATGTTGTTATTGAATTTTAAAACAAGAAGCTAGTCACTACAATATGGTAATGCAGCCTGGTTGAATAGGTGTAAGTGATTCATCGTATGACAAGCCCGACAAGAGATGCTTCAAAGGAGTTAATAGGTCCCTGTAAGTGCAAAACGTGCATAATTGATAGCTTATTGTAGGAAGAAATACAGAAATAGAAATTAAGTGCGAGATGGGTATAAGTAATGGATTCGGTAACCAGGGACGTCTTAAAAGGATCTAGTAACTTTGTTGACTTCTGCACACGAAAGACTGTTGGTAACAAAACAAATTCTGATATCCACTGAGTAAGTTTTGTGGATTTTGACAATGATACTAGATCACTTTAAAGGGGTTAATTAAAGATCTGTGTCAGTGTAAAATGAGCATAATTGATAGCTCTACTAAGAAGTTATAGGGGGAAAAAGTATAGTAGGTGCTAGATTGATGTGGGTAATAGTTGCAGTAACCAGGGATGTGATAAAGGGATCTTGTAACTTTGTTGAAATCTGCACACAAAAGACTGTTGGTAAAAATGTGTATTTCTGATAGATCCCTTTAAAGGGGTTAATTATAGTTCTGTGTCAGTGTAAAATGAGCATAATTGATAGCACTGTCTACTAGGAAGAAATAGGAAAAGTAAAGTAGGCGCGAGATGGATGAAAGTGATGGATATCGGGATATGGTAACCAGGGTTGTCTTAAAGTCACTCTTAGTTCCTGGAGGAGTAATCAAGACAAAGAAAATGAGAAGAACAATTTTTTTTTTTTTGGGGGGGGGGGGAAAGGAGCGAGCACTTGGCCAAAGGGATAAAAGGGGTCAATCCATGGCCACGTGTATGCAAATTGGCCATGCTATGCTATAACCTGATCCAGGGAATGGTTCAACCAATTGTGCCTATGGGAACGTGGTGGGCCTCGTGTCAACTCTATGGGGAGTGCACAATCTACATGTAGTAGGGAACAGGGTCATGGAAGTGCAGCGAGTGTGCAGAAATGACCGCTGGCCTTAAGTTAACCCATTGCTTATGGAAACCTGGTGGGTCCTATGTTAACCTGTTCAGGACGGATTGATTTTGCTTTAACATGTATTCTCCATAGACCCTAGCCCAAATATTGTTGGGACCATGCATTCCTGAATGGGTTAAATCAATGGGGATAGCAAAATCTAGTAATCAACGGGTTAACCAATTGCAATACCTTTTTTACCCCGATCATCCGTTTGTACCTGGAAACATGTCACCAACCCTTGCAATGGGTAGTAGTTGCTATTCATTATTCAAATGATTTAAAGTGGTTGGGTTGACACTCTCAAAGGGAATGAAACCAAATACATGTACATATAACAGAGAGATGATCTATTGCACCATTGCCTACGGGAGCCTGCATGGTGCATGGGCACTGTACAAATTTTATGGGAATGGCAAACTCTATTAGGTAACGGGTTAAGTTATCGGCTTGAAGGAACTTATTATGTCAATGACGGTGTTAAATTTGTGATCCGTGATGGATTTCATGATAAAACTGACAGGCAGAAAGGTTGGTCAATCGGTCTCGATGGAGTGAGAAAAGCTAGAATGGGCTGGGTAATGGGATAATAAGGTCAAACACTTTTTCACATGCAAATTGGCAACGTTACCCTGATCGGGCGACCGATTAGTTTGTCAAGAGAATAGTAACGGACACGCAGCAACATGCATCTGGCCTTAGGACATGTGACCAGCAAGTCAGTTTGAACCAAATATCCACAATAGAAATATCCATTTTTTTTTTTTTTACTAAAAGATCAATTTGTCAAGACATTTAGCCATCGGACATGCATCTAGCAAGTCAGTATTTAAACCAAATATCCAAATTTATTGACTAACAGATCATTTTTTTTTAAAGAGAATAGTAACGGGGACACATCATGACAAGTCAGTATGAACCAAATGCCGAACTTTTTTACTACGTAACGTTTTCATTATGCATTTTCAAGGAAACTTATCATTAACGCAGTCTCTGTAGACCTGAGCGTGAGTATTTTTTAGACCAACCGTGAAAACTATGCCTTGTTTATCAACCTAGATGCCCTTTACTAACAAAAACTAGAAGAAAAAAACAAGACAGCAAGATACAGAATGAGACTTTTTCTCACAGGGACTTATACAATACAAAGACAGTGAAGACTTTGAACACATCAGACAATAATTATCAACTACAAAAATAGAAATGAAAGCATAAAGAAGTGCATCTCAGTATTCTATGCATGGGCGTCGATACTTACGTAATACCTATTCATCAGGGGGGATGAATGAATAGATCATCCCCCCCTGATGAATAGGTATCAATTACAGATCGACGCCCATGCTTCTATGTGTCTTTTATTGCAATAAATTTCCGATGAATTTGACATGTTTGAGAATATTTCAGGAATTTGTATCAATCGTCTAACCCATTGCCTACAGGAACCTGATGGGCTGTGTATTAATTAATTATAGATGTGAATGTCAAAATCTTGTAGGGAAATTTTGTTTTATTTTGTATTTATGTCTGTAGTTCTAAGCTGTTATTGACAGTTGTCAACTGCAATCTGTGAAATAATTAACATCTAAGACATAACAAACAGGTATAAACCTGAGGAAAAACAACATTCATTAGTATCCTGGCTTTTCTTTACCACTGCCACTCTCGATTCTCAGATTACGAGGGCAACATTCTCACGTTACATTAGTGATTTCAGCAGAGAAAAGATTTACTCCGCTGCATGGTTGGATGTTTGCTATTTAAAGCTAAAAAGCTGCAATGGAAAAGTTATGGAAGGCTTCTATACTGGCCAAATTAATTGATAAAGTATTGTTAAAATAGTGTAAAAAGGGTTTAGAATTATGGTAAAATACATGTATGAACCTTTATTTTGTTAAATGCAGAAATATTATATTCTTTACTTTGCAAGAGAAGGGATAACAAATATTTACACCGTCTTGAACAATTTTTAACAGAAACGTACAAGTCTCCGCCTGAAAGGCGCACATTCACTAGATATGCAACAGATGACACGTTTGCTAAGACGCAGATGTAAATGAGATTAACTCGCCTTTAGACAAATCGCTTGACGCCTTTAGCCTTTCAATCTCAATTCACACGCGCAGCTCTGTGGGTTCACGGCCTTTTTTTTTGTTACTTCATCACGTAAAGAATACATGAGGGGAACATGGCACCTCGTATCGCAGGAACAACCAAACAAACACACGGGTATAACAGGTAAAACTTGTATGGGGAAGGGGAAGGGGGAAGGGGAAGGGGGAGAGGAAAGGGAGGGGAAAAGGGGGAGTGGGACGGAGAGGGGAGTGGGAAGGAGGAGAAGAAGAAGGTGGAAGGGAGATGGGCAGAGTAGAAGAAGGGGGAGGGGTGGAGGAGGGGTGAGGGAAAAGCAGAGAGGAAGATTTTCCTCGAGGGAGTGTGTGCCAAAATAAATAAAATAATTATCTTTTAATGGTTTACTTATTTGAACCCAAGGAGGAAGAAAGGGGGCAATTTTACACTATATATGGAGGTCATTGTATAAGGGTGCAAGATATCTAACAAGTAGAGGGTAAGAAGTGGAGAGTAAGGATTCCATGAAGAGGCAGTATAAAATTTAAATATAATTAATTTTGTTTCCCCAATCAATTTCCTCAGGTGGGAGGGAGTGACAGGTAACATTTTCCTCATGGGGATAAGAAAGATGTGCAACATTTCCAACAGGTTGGGGTCACATCATTCCCCCTTTCCCCTTTCAACTGCATGCACCTCCAAACTAACTTCTTATCTTCTTATATCCACCTGCGTTCTCCCAAAGGTTCTCTAGTTACCCCTCCAATTCCTTGTATCGATCTCTCTTTCCCTTTTTTCCAAAATGCTTTATGCCCCCCTCCCCCCCCCCCCCCCCCCCCCCTCTCATTTCTCTTTCTTTCGCCTAATCACTTTTCCTTGTTTTAACCCCTAGCTTCTCAGGATATAGGCAGCTTAATGGGAAGCATGTGTATGGGTGTGCACATTTGAGACATTGGCACTAATGGCCTAGTCCAACTGCACCATTTCTCCTTCTGTTTCCTATGCCATTTGGAAGGTACTAGCAGGAAACAAAATGATGCAGACCAAGTTTAGAATGGACTAGTAGAATACTGTTAATTGGCTCCATTTTTGCATGAAATCAAACATCATCAAACTTCAAAATTTGCTAGATACTGAATGTTTCGCCACATATTGGTCGGTTAGGCTATGGTCACAACTCAGCGCGGCTACCGACCGATTTGTAGCCTGCTCGGTCGCCGCTGGAATTTAGACATCGCCCAACAATTTTTGGAGAAGTCGAGCAGGCTGTAGAGCCCCAGCGATGCCTAGGCGGTGCCTTGTCGCTGTCCCGTCGGTCACCGGACGATTTGAGGTCAAAACTAGGCGAAATCGGGGAGTTTCTCCGCGCGGCGTCCCGGCAGTGACCAACCGATGACCCACCGATTCCCGGGCGGTCTCCCACCGGCCGCTGGCTGATTTTTAAGAAATGGCCGGCCGCCGGCCGGTGATCGGCGGGGCATCTGCGGGTGTCCCGTAGGCGTACCGGCGGCGGCCCGCCAGGCTCCGCCGAGAATTTCTCACGGGCGGCCGGCCGGTGATTGGCGGGGCAACTGCGGTGTCCCGTAGGCGAATTTCTCACGGCCGTGATCGGGCAGGCGCTGCCCAGACGCCGACCGATTTTGAACTCGCCGCCCGGTGACGGACTGGTCTTCCAGCGGCGATCGGGCGGCGAACGCTCAGCAGCCTTTGACCTTTGACCTTCGATTTGTTGACCTAAATCGCTCGACGGCAACTGCTCGATTAGGTCGGCGACCGCCCGGGCACCAAGCGTATTTTGGGCGGCGAGTGAAAAGTGAGCAGGCGCCGCCCAAATTTTAACTCCGTGCTAAAACTTCAGCGGCGACCGAGCGATGCCTAAAAACCAGCGATGCCTGGGCGGCCGCCGCTCGGTGCCTGGGCGAAATTGGCTAAAAACTCGCCGCCCGGCCGCCGAGCAGGCTACTTTTTTTGGTTGTGACCATAGCCTTAGGATACGGAAGGAGAAACGGTGCAATGGGTCTAGGCCATAAAGCTGTTAACCTTCTTCATGCTCACTTTACCTATCTGGGACGGGAAACATGTTGCTGTACAGTTTGGCTGGGGGGGGGGGGGGGGAGGGGGAAAGCATGAAGGAATAATGAAGGTAACACGATGAACAGCGTTAAGCTATCACGTTTTCACGCCAACATGTGTCTTTCCCCCTTTATCACCACAGATCACTACCGATGGCAGCTAGATGGCTTTAGAAAATGTAGAAGGGTTTTTGTGTTGTTCCTCGTTTCTATCAGATTATGTGATCATTTTCATGAGGTTTCAAGACCAAAAGAATCTTTCCTTGATTGCTTTTTACTCGCTGCAGATGACTTTGTAGTTTACTCGTAACATCCATGGATGCAAATGTAAGATATCAAAGCATTAACCCTCCATGAGCTGACAACAAGTGCAATATGATAGGCTTACAAACAGTTTGGAAAGAAATGTTGAAATGATTTCATATTACATTTCTCTTTTCTATGAGGTACATGATGATCTGCTGACGAGAGGAATCTTTTCTTGATTGGTTTTTAACTCGATGCGGATGATTTCATAACATATTTTCTTTATGAACCCAAATGTGAGACATCACAGGGTTCTAGTCCTCCATAAGTCGGCGACATGAGCAATTTGATATGCTGAAAACATTTAAAAAGAAACGTTGAAAGGATTTTGCATTACATTCCCCTTTTTTATGATGTACCTGATGATCTGTTGACAAGAACAAAATGTGTTGATTGGTTTTAACTCACTGCAATGATTTCATGACACATATTCTTCATGAACCCAAATGTGAGACATCACAGGGTTCTATATAGTCCTTCATAGGTCGGCGACATGAGCAATTCGATATGCTGAAAACAAATAATAAAGAGGTAATTGTATGAGGTACATGAGGTCCTGTTGACAGGAGTAATCTCTTATTTATTGGATGTAGCTCACTGCGGATGATTCTATAACACATGTATGTATCTTCCATGGTCCAAAATGTAAGATATATCGGGGTCAATCCTCAATAGGTCGATTAAATATAAAAGCTTACAAGCTTTTCCCTCCATAGATCAATACAATTTCATATGTGCTGAAAACGATTTGGCAAACAAAAATACACATTTTGATTTTCCCATTTTTTTTTTTCATTGGCTGACTGAAAAACAACCTAAAAGTAATGTGCAAAGGATATTGTATTATTCCTTTTTTTTTTGCTATGAGCTAACAAGACTACATTATGAGGTACCTACTTGTAGTTACTCTCTTTCGAGGCAAAACGAGACTTCCCTGTATGGTTTTATCTCATTATAATTAATTACTTTATACCACGCATTCAAGTTTCAAGTTTCAAGTTTTAAGTTTTAGGTTTCAATTTATTTCTTCATATGCAGATAAAAACAAATACAAGGAATAATCATTGAGTAAAATGATAAATAAACAAAATAAACATTTAGAAGATATAACATAAGATATACATGTAGAAGGAAATAAAGATGTGCATATTTTTATCTAGCGTATGGAAGGTATCGTGGCAGGAAGTCATTGACTTATAAAATTCCAATACCTAAAGTGACATAATATGAAATAAAAATATATATATACAAAAAAAAGCTTCATGTGGATCCAAACCTAGGAATACTTAAGGTCAGTATTTAATCAGCAGATCAATGACATGCAATAGAATACTCTGAAAAACAATTTGGAAAGAAAGATATGCACCTATTAATTCAAGCCATTGGCGCCAGAGAAAGCTCAACTATCTTTTTGAGCCATTCATTTGATTTCCACTTGTTTTGAAAATGAACACTTACAGGAAAATGGTGGGCTTTAATAATTCTATACGAATTTCACATTCCTAGACCTGTGATTAATGGTTTGCAGTCAAAAGTGATGGGTATGGTGTCTCTGAAGAATATGCATTTATACCATTTTATTGTGGACGTGGTATATGGCAAGATTTGGATCCCAAATTCAAAACCAGTACATGTTTTGTCCGTTGCGTTTGTCCTTCAGCAAAGACAATTGAACTAAACCGCTTTAGCTATAAATCTTTACCCAAGTATAAATGAGGACCTGGGAGTATGGGAAGGTGGTTCCGTGGCACCGTGTGGGCTTATTATGTGACTGGCTGAAATACTCCCTAGGAAGTGAAAATGTGCACTTCATCCGCAAGAATGATTTTTATGTCTTATCAATTAACCGGTGTAATAATAGTAATGTAAAAGCGCTACGATACTCATGTGCATAGCGCAATACTCAAATAACCATTATTATTTTTTTGTTTTCCTTCGTATTTTCTAAACTGGTTAAACGCTCATTATGTGGCAATGTGTATGAAAAGGGTCAATTGATACGCTCCCAGGTACCCTATGTGATAAGTAAAGACAAACACAAACGTTACACAGCCACGAAAGTAGGGCGTTTTGGTTCATGCCAAAGACGACATGCATTCATGATGTAGCCTCAAGGTTACAAGAGGCATAATGAAGGCAATTATGAATGATTAACTCCAGGCCGTTTAGTGCATGATTTATTCATAACATTACTCTACATGCTAATAACGGTGTACTTTACCTTATTTTCTTCTTTCGTTTTAAAGGGATGGTATTGATGCATTTTTATCATTAAATATATATAATAAATAATCCATGTTGCAATCATGCCTAGAATAAAAAACAAGTAAAATGAAATCATGATACATGTGGACGTGGTGTGGCATGATTGGTAGAGCGCGCGCTTTCCGATCGTGAGATCCAGAGTTCGAAACCCAGCCCACTCCGTTGTCCTTCAGCAAGGCATTTTAATCCACATTGCTGCTCTCTACCCAGGTGTATAAGCGGTTACCATGGTCGGGTGACAATTAGCCTTCGTGCCATTGTCAGAATATGGCTAGTATGCTCCCTGGGGAGTTGAGAAAGTATGCAATATCATTGTGTGGGTTTGAACTGTACCTGATGACCATGGGTAATAATACTTGCGCTTTATAGAAACCCTGTATTAAGCGCGTTATAAATGCAAGTTATTATTAATATTACATTATGATGTGATCTTGTAATGTACCCCTTTTCTTCTTTCATTTAAAGGGATCTAGTAACATTGTCAAAATCCACAAAACTTTGCATCTTTCGCTCATTTCTCGTTCATAGGACATTCATTCACCATAGAATTTTCACACATCTGAAAGTGGACATATCAGATCACAGAAATACACTTTTTATCAACCCTTTGTCAGTTGTTTTCACATGTAATTAAAGTAACTGGATCCCTTTAAAGGGATGGTCTTCATGCATTTTTGTCTTTAAATATTCATCAATAAAAAATGGGCAAAGAAATCAGGCATCGCCGGGGGAAAAAACACCTGCATTACACCCCTTGCACTAGTGAGGTTTATATAGAGCTCTTGTGACCGGCATAAGCATTGAAAATGGTTTTGGAGGGAAAACACCTCAATAAAGAAGTGGAAATTTGAAATAAAACAAAATTGGTTTCATTTGTCTATTAATAAGTGGAAAAAAGCCAGGCATGAACAGCGAGTGGGTTTGATCGATTCACACAAAGTTACAAGATCCCTTTAATCGTTGAGACCCCGAGTATTAATGTCGGAGGCATACTGACGTCATTTGTTAGCCTGGTAATTACTGTAACGATGCAGCTGAAATAAAAATTTCATGAAGGAAAAAAGTTCAACGTGAAATAAAATTTGATGTCAATATCAGTTAATAGCACTCAATACTCCGCGTTAAAGGATGATGAAATCAGATTGCGGATTTATTGGAGGAAAATATTTTTTCGCTAACAATAAGATAAGGGTAAGTTCAGCTCAAAGTAACAATGAATGCCTTGAGGGCCAGGTATTGTAACCCTAGAGTGTCAGATTTTTTGTTTCAATTCCCATTCATTGAGTGATACGAGGATAAAGACGTTCCTTGGCCGACTTGTGTGAATTAGGCTGATGTGCCAACGTGGTTGCTTGCAACTACTATGCTACCCAGGGAGTTGAGAAGGTGTGCAAGGTTCTGCACGGTTTTGAAGTGTGCCCAAAGTGACCAGAGGTTATATTACTACTAATTGTTGCACCACGAGTGCCTTCTGAGAGATGTCTACATGTTATAAATATATATCAATATTATTATTATTATCATAATTATCATTATCATCGTCATCGCCATCGTCATCGTTGTCATCATCGTCAACGATGATATCATCATCATCGTCATTGTCATCGTCGTCATCATCATCAACATCATCATCATCGCTCCACTACTAGTATATTTTTCGTCACGAATACACCCCTCCTTTTTACCTTGGTACATAAGAATCAAACTACTGAAACATGGGGTGGAAACGGACAGTTTTCATTGTCAAAAATATATGCTAGTATATTTTTCTCTATGATTAGTATCATAATGTATTTTACGTGTTGTATTATTGCTATGCATTGTTTTACCATGTATAATTTCTATTTGTATGTTTTATTCAAGTTGTGGAAATAAAATGAATTTGAATTTGCATGAATTTGAATTTGAATTTGAATATATGACCCAAGAAAAATCTGGCCTTTTTCATGTATATGAAATTAGATTTGTGTGAAGGTGAAATCTTCTTGTACACTCTCCATATATGGCGCAATATAAAAAAAAGCCCTTTTCTTTTATTTATGAATGACTCATTTAAATTACATTTTTGTGAAGGTGAAAGTGAAATCAAATTAAGAAGTCAAGGCGAGGATCCATTGAAAGGGTACAGTATATAGGGCCTTGGAAAGATAATGCAATATGAGAATAGGGCACAGAATACCAACCCTCTTGTACTACATGAATTGCCTCACGGTGTATTCCATTGTGAGAAATGTGTGATATAACATACTGTGCAGGGATATAGAAATACATGATGCATCCAAACACACACACCAAGAAAAATGTGGAAAAATATATGTGATAATACAGAAATAATATTACGCAAACAAACAAATAACTTAATAATAAAACAACAAATTTAAACTTAAATTGTGAATTTCTTTGCAGAGTTATTGCATGTGCATGTATACACTACTCACAAAAAGTAAGTACCCCCCTAGTATTTTTTTTCATATATCTCAAAAAGTATTTCACCGATTTTGATCATTCAAACGGTAATGGATGCGCAATAAAACTGAAAGTGCAACTTTTTTTCTCTCACTTTTTTTTAGAAAATTCATTTTTTGATGATGAAAACGTAACGCTATGGCAACCATTTACCACTCACCTTGTGCGTAAGAAAATTGCGCATCCATTACAGTTTGAATGATCAAAATCGGTGAAATGCTTTTTGAGATATATGAAAAAATGCTAGGGGGTACTTACTTTTTGTGAGTAGTGTATATTCAATCTCAACACAGACAGAAGGCATATAGCATAAAACATGCTTTGATCAAAATAATTGTGTAGTACTGTTGTACTTATTCAATGTTATCCCTGCATGGTAACACTATATCCAAACCCATTTGTGGATGTCAGTTTAACGCAGATAGTCGACTGGCCAAAAAAAAGAGATTGTCTTCTTTAAAGAGATTTAGCTTGTCTTCTTCGAGTGTATAAAATGCCAGATAAAACCAATCAATACTGCATCACTATATTCCAATCATTTCTAAATCATTCTGGTGTCTCATTTCCCTTTTTCATCTTCCTCTTTTTTCTTGTTCTCTTCTTTTGCCTTCCCCGCATCATCCTCCTTCATCTCCCCATCTCTTCTGATCTCTCTTCCTCTATGTTCTCTTCTTCATCAGTTTCTCTCTCTATCTCTATTTCAATTGCATTTGTCTTTATTTTCAGCATTTTCCTCATTTCTCTTTTTCTTCTTACCAAATCTCCCCTTCTCCTCTACCCCTCTTTCTTTCTCTCTCTATCCTTTTTTGTTTCACCTTCTCTTGTCTACTTTCCATTCTTCCATTTCCTTCTCCAGCCTTTGTTCTTTCTCCATCTGTCCCCCTTTCTCTTAATCCTTTAAATTTCCCCTTTTTATATATATAAATAGCCAAACCTGTGTATAGTGACCACCTATGAAAAACAAGAAAAGTGGCTTTTGCAGGCAGGTGACCTCTGTAAACAGGTTCTATAAACATTGGTTTTCTCTGCAGGGAATTGCTTTCGGTGGCCACTATAGGCAGGTTAGCTGCTCTAGACAGGTGGCCACTAATAAAGACAGGTTTGACTGTATCCTCGATTTCTCCCACACCCCTCTCTCCATGACCCCCCCCCCCCCCTCTCTCTCTCTATCTCTCTGTCCCTCTCTCTTTCATCACCTTCAGTTTAATATGCAACAAGAGTTGTTTGATTGATTATATCTAGTCAAATTATGACAAGAGTGGTCTTAATGTTGACAAAACAACAATCATCTTCGGGGACAGAGCGCAAGGACATACAACGTCAGCCCGGGAGTTTTTCACTTGACTCGAACGAACGCAATCGTGCTCGTATCAGGGATAAGGCTATCAAATCCAAGGAATTAATTGCAACTCACGTCTGCAGCAAGTTGATGTGGTTTTTTGTCTGGAGTGGAGTGCAGTGTGTGCATGCGTAAACAGACAAATCAAAACATCATTACCAGGGCGAAGAAGGAATGAAGAGAGCGGCTAAACGACTGAAGAATAACAATTACATCTTACAGCTCGAGGTTGGCATGAGAAGACAAGAGTTGCGTCGGGTCCCCATTTCATATCGAAAATTAGGCCATTTCTCAAACGGTTTAGCATTTCAAGAGAAAGACTTTATAAACTGCTGCAAATATCATGAAACAGCTAAAACATGATGATTCATGAATAACAATTACATCTTACAGCTTGGGAGATGGCATGAGAAGGCCAAGTTACATCGGGTCCTCGTTTCAAAGCGAAAATTTGACTATTTCTAAATCGGTTTATCTTTATGTGTGAAAGTACATGAGATGGATCCAAATCTAATGAGACGGTAGTTAAACCTATCTACAAGATGATTGATGAATGTTGCGGGACCTGTAAAGCTTTGGTATGAACGAAATAAAGAAGATAGACCGTGAAACGAGCAGCATGCACAAGCCGCGTAATCGTTCTCTCATGCGTCCAATAAATGGGGGCTTTTGGTCGCCATTAAACTGGAATGGTCAAAAAGCTTCTATTGATCGGGGAGCTATCATGGACATTGCACCAATGTGAAAGGACTCTCATCAGACTCATGTAGACCACTTCTGAATCAGAAATACATTTTGAATCTAACCCATACATAGTTGGGGACTGGTCCCAGGCTGAAGGTCTATGGAGAATACATGTGAAACCAAAATGAAATGGTCTTTATTGGGTTAGCCCATTCAGGACTGGGCCATTAAAGGTAGTTGGGATTCGTTAATCAGATGGCCGGGCGGTGCCATCTTGCAAAAGGCACAGCGCCCAGTGCGTAATACACACTGGCTTAGTGCTATGCAGTGCGCACTAACTATCCTACTTCAAAATGGCAATACGTGGGGTAGCATCCCCTACGCTTGACAATCTTTAAAGGGACTTAGTAATATTATCCAAATCCTCAAAATACAATTGGAATTCTAGCGGTTTCCTCATACCTTGTTGTATTCGTATTAACAATAAAAGCATGGGACAGGTTTTGGTTTTTCAAATTTCCCTTTTGTTAAAAAGATATTTACGATTGAAGTGTTCAGATGTTAAATTATCCACTGAACCGCGAAAACAGTGTACAAAGTGAGTGTGATGAGTTAGTGAATATCACTTTGCATGTTTGCTCATTACTCGGCCATATAACGTCCATTTGACTTGAAATGTTCACACAATACCCTGTGGATATATCAGATAACAACAATATACATTGTATCAACCACTCATCACTTTTTGCACATGTCAACAAATTAGTTACTAGATCTCTTTAATACTTAGCCGCAGGGGTGTCAATAAGGCTTCAATGACGAGTTAATAATGTGAAAGGGGCATTAAATAGCCTGTCATTCACCTTGATTGCTATCATTAATAAACATCACAGACATACTCGATTCACAGACTTGCTGATTGGTTTCTAAAGTACATGTGTGGGAGACTACAGGTTTGCAGAATATGATGATCCAGACAGCTTGCTGGTTCCTAGAAGGGAGCATTGAAGGATTTGTCTGCGATCCGGCTAAGTAAATCCCACGTGAGACCTAGAATGATTGACAACATACACTATTGATTTGTTTCCTATAAGATACACGTTTGTTTACCCTGTCATTTAGTTGTTTTTGTTTAATGTTTACACTTACAAGTGCTTAGAGGCTATTTGCAATTTGCACTTTATGATTACCGTAAAACTCCGTGTATAAGGCGCACTCGTGTATAATAAAAAAAATTGTAGCTTTCATCATCATATACTTTTTTCACATACAAAATAGTGGTTAGCACAAAAATTGCACACATTGAGCAATAACACTGGTGCTCATGAATATTCATATTCATATATTCATGAATATTCATAAGCACTTATAGTCATTAAATATAGTGCAATTTTCTAACTTAAATAACTTTAACTATTTAACTATTTTCAATTGTGAGCAAAATTTATAACCACTGGTTAGATAATTGCATATATAATGAGTACTGCTGCTCACGAATGTATGAATATTCATTAACAGCAGTAATTTGCTCAATAAACTTGCAATTTTTACATCTGTAAGTTTGTAACCAACATTTTTATTGTGAGAAAAAAGGTATATCTTGCTGAATGCTACAACAGATAGCGAGCTCTTGTCATGCACTAGACCAGTGTTATATGCATTGAACATGACTAGAGGGTGTCCCCCCCAAAAAAAACCAAAAAAAAACTTTTTTTTTTTTTTTTTTTTTGCTGTACCTGTGTATAAGGCGCACCCCCGACTTTGAAATTTTTTCCGACGGAAAAAGTGCGCCTTATACACGGAGTTTTACGGTAATATTATTATTACTATTATTAATTTAGATGTAAGTGTGGAATAGTTTGTATTATATCCCTCATGAGATCGTTTTACCATTGAATTTGACAAACGATAGTTTTGGACAACTCGCAAAATAACGTGACCGGGGCGTTAGTAAAAAAATTAACTCTAAAAGTTCGTTACGCGCTCGTTCCATAGATCATGTGTTTAAGCAAAATGCACACGCGATCAAATTTGTGCAGTACTCTATGGCGCACACGTTCTAGTCACGTGATTGCCCTTGTTGGTAAAAACTATTCACCTAGGAAGAAGAACGCCAAGACAGCCAATAAGCACATCCGTGGGAGCGCTACCACGCATTCATCGCGTATGTGCGCAACTGCCAGCGCGTTGGTGCGCACTCAGTTTTGCGTCTTTGAGATTGTTTGCGCAAAATAACAATGACTTTAAGCGTATTAGATGCGCCGTGGTTCTGGAGGCTCATACTGGCTTCATTAATGTCGATTGATTTTTATATCCAAATTTACAAGCGATTTTATGAAATATTCAAGAGATTTTCACTTATTTTGCTATAAGCTGAACACAATCACTGATATTGATGAGTGATATAAAACAACTAACGAATGTGCTTGATTGTGATAGGCAATCTATTACCTCGGTGGGCTCAAAATGACTATTACCCTCAGCTACGCTTCGGGTAATAATCATTTTTAGCCCACCTCGGTAATAGATTTGACTATCACAAGAAGCCCATTCGTTAGTTGTATATTGACACTTTATATCTTTATACCAAGCTTCTATTCAATGCAGATAAATTGGGGATGAAGTTGTTTAAATGCCAAATTGTCAACAACAAAATTGTTCGAGTGGATTCTTGAAATTTGATTTGGCACTCAGAAACCATCAAAAGGTATTAAGAAATGATTAACATTTAAATTGAAACAAAAAAGATATGACAAACACTTACAGTTAGTTGAATGGCAAAATACAGGTTTTTACAATATATCAACCCACATTACAGTCCATCTGCATTATTATAGGATGTGAAAGCCACACATATCTGATGAAAGGTGCTGTAGCCTGGTCCTGTTTAACCCATTCGGTTGTTTGTATGTACACACAGTTCCCCGTTTAGGCCATGACAAATAAATGGTTGGATTGGCGTAACCCGCCCGACCCTAAAAATACCGCTGACCCTAAAGGTTTTTTTCTGATTTTCTTCTTTTTTTTTTTTTTTTTTCTAAAATTTTGCGATATGTGTTATTTGTGTGTTATATGTGTGTTTTTGTGTATTTGTGCGAATCCTGAAAAAAAAGAGAAAAAAAAAGAGAAAAAAACCCTACCTACCTACCCTAATGTTTGGTTGCCCGTTACTCCAATCCAACAATTTTTTTTTTTTGGCCTTAGTTGTGTCACTTGTCATTTACCCCGGGTAAAGAACCTACTAGGTTCGAAAGCTCAGTCAGGCTCCATTTGACTTAATGTACATTTTAACTTCCGTCACATCCTTTTTCCGATATGTTCCCTAGAACGTTCCCCATTACCATCCTACCTTCCACATACCGTCCAACCTGTCTTAGTGGCAACCTGCCTACATGTACATTAGCCAACCTGCCTATAGTAAACAAATATACCATGCACTGAGAGCCTCTAGTTGAAATTATGGATTCCGAGGTGACAGGAAAAGCACTATGTTCTGAGGGTCATAGACCCGAAGAACATAGTGCTTTTTCTGTCACCGAGGAATCCATAATTTCACTAGTGGCTCGAAATAGTGCATGATATATTTGTTTTATATCCTTCGCATAATCATAATCATCGCAAAAACAAATGATTTCAATTCAATTAAAGAAAAATATAAAGAAAAACTAAACATTGATCATGGAACCATATCACTGCACTGACTATGTTCTGTTTGTGACACTGACCCCCTTTGTGCAATAGTCCTAGCGCAGAGCGCGTATTTCCATTCATCTTTCCATTCATGGTTACGCGCCTTAACAACTAATGCGCACCCAAATGCAAAACGCGCGCATCAAAGTGAATAATTAACCTGCTTTACATACTACACACGTGTAATTGTATGGAGAAAATACATTACACATACAGCTAGTGCAGTGCACACCGCGGCCGATTGTTAAATGACGAATTAGTGTCACGACCACAGAAGGACATCGATGCACAATGTGCACCATTGTCGTAATTTTTAAATTCGAAAACCGCTACGTTATACATGAAATGCATCTCTAGAATATTCTTTGGAACGTATTGATATTCACGGGTGAAAATATGCTGTATTTCTTTTTTTTTTAACTCTTTGAGAAATCTCGTCGAGCATCTTTCGCAAGCTAAAACAAGACCTCTGCTCGCAGGGAAGTTTTATAACACGCATCTCTATGGGCTCAATATGATCACCCGGCGTCTATGACGTCATTCATGGAATAGCATTTACTATTCCATGAATGACGTCACACATAGCACATTTTTCTCCATGGGCATTACTATGTTTGGTCACATGACGCTATGTAGACCAATCACTGAACAGGATTTCATTCATGTATGATATAATGACCGCTAAAAGTACTCCCGCAGAGAAAACCAGTGTTATGGAACAGGTTACCTGTCTACAGAGGTCACTTTTCTTGTTTTCATTCCCTTGAGTGGTCACTATACACAGGGTTGACTGCACATGTACAGTATATCCCTTTCCAGCACTTTATCCTCCTCTCATTCAATTCCCTTTTCTATTTGTAAGGCACAAAAGAAAGTAGCGTAAAGTCCATAGATGATTAATCACATGTGACATGTACTTTTTTAAACCCTGTTTTGAACTGAAACCCATTGCCTAGATGGGAACCTGGTAAACCATACATTACATGTCAAAAGCCTGGAAGATATAGGTTAAGTTTGTGGTTGCTCTTTTATGCTGCTATACAGGCTGGCCCCCAAAAAACGGAAAGGGGCACTTCCCAAAATAAAGTAACAAAATGATTATGTCCATCGGATAGGGTATCTCTTCCAATGAAAAACGATACCAAGAACAGTAATTTTGGTCGTGTAGTTTTTGTGTTAGGGCGCTCTGAGTGACACCATGTCAGGCTCCAGTCTTTGTCTATTTTTACCAAGTCAGTGCCTGATAAATCGCACTTACTGCCCGACACAGCATCGTAGCGTTCAACAAGGAGCGATACGCGCGCTATTGTTAGTGTGCATTCAGCTGTGTGCTGAGAGAATGGACATGGTTGTTCGATGATATGACGGGCAGTAATTGCGATTTTCAGGCACTGACTTAGTAAAAATTGAAAAAATGGGAACCTGACATGGTGTGATTCACAGTGCCCTAAAACAAAAACTACACGACTAAAATTACTGTTCTTGGTACCGTTTTTAATGGAAAAGATACTCTATCCGATGGACATAATCATTTTGTTACTATATTTTGGGAAGTGCCCCGTTCCATTTTTTTTTTGGGGGGGGGGCCACCCTGTATAGTACCCAAGGGTAATGGAAAGCGGAAGAGGGATGGTGGTGGTACAAAAAAGTCTTCATTTAAATTTAAGAGTGCGCATAATTATACCAAGTTAGAATTTGCTGTGCACAGTTCACATTTGCTTAGCTGCACTTTCTAAGAATGTCACGCCAACCTCACCTTTTTACGAGAAGTGGCACATAACTGTGAGTATATTTGAATAGAAGAGGTTTGAAAGGCCTTCTTTTGTTTCTTTAATTGCTATCTTCTTTTTCTTTATTTCTCAATGGTGTAGCCAGGAATCAAACAGGGCTCCATTATTGATGTGAAGAATTGGAGGGGCAGACTTTGCATGTAAAGACTGGAGCATTAGAACATAATCATCAACATTTAAGGTTGGGTACGAGAAATAGTTCATATAACCACGAGCATACATATGAATAGAAGGGGTACCCAACATTTTTGCCTTTAGCGTATCTTTTTTTCCCAGTTGTGTAGCATATCAAATGAACCCATCTAAAAGGATCATCTTTTTACAGAGACCAACACTTTTGTCTGTGGGTATTTTGTGGGTGGCGTCTATATATACGGTTTTGACTATATCTCTCTATTCATTTTCCCCAAATGGGAGGAGGGGAGAGGTGGGGGGGGGGGGGGGGGGGGGGGTAATGAATGGAGCATAACAATTCCTGTGAAGGGGCGGCTACCCCCGACCCTTTACCCCCTTCTATGACTGCTCCTCATTTATTTGTTTGTTCTACACAGTCTTTTGACTTCTTTTCAGCCCATTTGCGCTCGTTAGAATGCATGGCCGCAACGTCCGCCCATTTCGGCCGATAAGAGGACGCTCTGAGCAAGCATTCGTTGGAGTGCTTCCCATTTCCTTCCTCTACAGTGAAGTGGCCTATGGCTATTCCACTGTATGTGCACTTCTTGAATTTACTTCCCCGTGCACTTCTCCAGTTTACTTTACAGCCTTCTTGAAGCTCTTCCAAGTCCAAGGTCACGCTTTTTCATGCATAATCGGCAATATTTGCAGGAAGAAATTCCCAACAAAAATACTTTGTGTATGTGGTGGGGAAATCATATAAACATGTATGACAGTTTTTGACATATTTGACAGCGATATGTAAAAACATTTGTTGAACATTATTTTAAATCTTGATTCGTTGTTTTAATTGCACAACTGACAATATTGATATACAGAAATTTACAACAGAAGTACATTTACACCTAATAATACAAACCACCATCACCATCACCATCACCATCACCATCACCATCACCATCACCATCACCATCACCATCACCATCACCATCACCATCACCATCACCATCACCATCACCATCACCATCACCATCACCATCACCATCACCATCACCATCACCATCACCATCACCATCACCATCACCATCACCATCACCATCACCATCACCATCACCATCACCATCACCATCACCATCACCATCACCATCACCATCACCATCACCATCACCATCACCATCACCATCACCACCACCACCACCACCACCACCACCACCACCACCACCACCACCACCACCACCACCACCACCACCACCACCACCACCACCACCACCACCACCACCACCACCACCACCACCACCACCACCACCACCACCACCACCACCACCACCACCACCACCACCACCACCACCACCACCACCACCACCACCACCACCACCACCACCACCACCACCACCACCACCACCACCATCACCATCACCATCATCATCATCATCATCATCATCATCATTCCATTGATATTAGACACATATGTGACCGGCTAAAGCAAAACCAGGCACTTGTTGGTAAAATTCAAAATGTAGATGTTCATACCATTAGAAAGGCCTCATCACAAGCTTTCATTTGATGCTTTGTTCTAATTAATTGGTCAACAATTGGCAGAGATACATGTATGATTGAGGAATGTGGGAAGCCTATGAATAAAACAAACAAATTCACACAAAATAAAAAGGAAACTAATTTACACAAAAAGAACATAATTATGAACCATTTGCCCCCAAAGAAACATTATCAACCATTTGCCCCAAAAGGGAACACTATTAACCAGCCTATAAATATGCAAATTTGACTATAAAATGGGTTGATGTATTGTTAAATCCTCTATTTTGCCTTTCAACTTATGTGTTTCTCATATTTATTTTTTTTTTCAATTTAAATGTTAATAAGTTCATACTGCTTTATGCATCACTGAAAATAAGAGGCTTTGTAACAAATTTGTAAACATATATTCACACGCATGCACGGATACAATAAATCTCTTCCCACTTGCCTTTGATAGTATTGAGATAAGATTAAGATTTAACAATGAATCAAATCAATCTAGCACGTTTGTTATTTCTATTAGCCAAATCCATCCATTTCCTACAAAGCTTCTTTGGATTACATATCAATCCATTTCCTCCCAATCCTTTGAAGCGTAAATCCATTAATAAGTCTCATGAAAGAAAATGTTTTATTCAATTGCAGATAAATGAAACTTTTCCTTTCTTTTTACCTTTACTACTACTGAGCTAGGATTGATGGCCTAATCCATCCATTTTCTTCAAAATTTCTTTGGTGTTTGCTTATTTGTTATACCGAGTGAATGAAGTTTTCTCTAAGAAACATGAATTATTAAAATGAAAGTAAATGAATCTTTGAGCTCGCTTTCTCCTTTTTTTCCCCATTTAAAAGTATCTCAGTCACAAAAGATTAATAAAATCCGCCCAAATGTCTGCAGTTTTTTGCGGTTATAAATCCATGTTCCCTTATTGTATGAAGTGCAAATCCACTAATACATTTTATGAAGAAAACTTTAAACTAATGGTGCATTATACACAATTGAAATAAAGATTGATAGAATCCACTCATAATGTCATTTCTAATAGCATAATCCATCCATAATCTTCAAATGTTCTCTTGTTTTTGCTTATAAATCCATTCCCCTTCAGTGCAAATCCGTTAATAAGTTTTGCGAGCACAAATAATAATGAATAATTCAAATGCAACAAGACAAATCTCATAGCTCACTTTTGCTTAAGATACAATTGAAATAAAGATTGATCAAATCCGCCCAGATTGTAATTTCTATTAGCCTTATACACTCATTTCCCTCAAAGTTTCTTTTCATTTACGAACACAAATCTATTTTGGAGTTGGTTAAGTTAAAGTTAAAGTCCTTCCTGTGCCAATTTTTGCACATAAGGCGGCGCCTATCCCCGATTCATTAGCCCTAGGCCACACGTCTACTAAATGTAGCGAAAGCTACAGAAGGGGACCAGTCCATGCCGAGCGCCTGGTTAGAAGGCAGAATTAAGGTACCATTTTTAATGTCTTTGGTGAGACCCAGTCTGGGTTCGAACCCGGGACCTCCCGTGCATGAGGCGGAAAATCTAGCCGCTAAGCCCACCATGCTTGGTAGTACCCATGATATAGTCATTTAAAATTAGCATTTTCATTTCGCTAGAAATGTTCTACTATATCATTAGTAAAGGGCAGTTCTTTTGACAGGGTCATTTTATTCTTTTCATTTTCAATAATACATACATACATCAATATGAAAATCTACTATGTTGCTATTGATTACTGATTGCCATGTAAGCTCATGTCTCAATTCATTTTAGCATGTTACTTTAAAATACATTTTTTCTATACACCTTCCATCTTCAAAGCAATTATACTCAAGCCAAGTTAGAAAAGAAATTATTCAATTTCCACTTTAGAAAGAAAAAAATATCTATCAGACATGCATGTAAACTACTGATCACACAATAAGTCAGTTTTATTTAAAGGAACAAGGAACTCATACAAAGAAATATATTACAAAGTCTAACAATTTGATTTCATTCAAGCATCGCAGCATCAACAACTTACCATCATGAACACTTTCTAAGAGGTGAATACTATACTATCTATTTGACTCCATAGAGTTAAAACATTGTACACCAAGTTGCAGTACTTACTGTAGTCAATGGGTTAACAGTATTTGGGACTTTCCTATAATAATAATAATAATAATAATAACATTTTTATAGTGCAGCTACTATAAATGTATTCTCTACTGCGCTTAAATTTATTAGTATAGACAATGTTGTCACATAATCTGACAATTTAATTCATTTAAACACGACTACAACATCAAAAACTCACACTTACATAATGATGAACACTCTTGCTGTGAAACAAATACTAAATAATCCATTTAACAGTATTTTCGACCTTCCAAGAATATGCTGTCAAATAATCTGACAATTTTATTCCAACAAGATTGCAACAGCAAAACTCACACTCAAATAATGATGAACGCCCCCGTTATGAAACAAATACTCCGTAATAAATAGTCCCTTTAACTGTTCATTTGGGACGTTCCCAATGATATTCAAGTACTCATGAATTTCAGATTTTTCTACCTGTGAGAAATGCCGGGGATTTTCTGATAGTAGAGGGGAAAACAAGATGAAAGGTTGTTGGAGAGCTCAACCATAATATTCATTACAATTTCTTTAATACTGGTGTTGCTAATGATGTTGTCAAGTATAACTTAGACGGGTATTTAAAAGGAAGCAAATACTAAAATAATTCCTTTAACCTTCCCAACAATATTCAAGTGCTCATGAATGTCAGATTTGCTACCTGTGAGAAATGGGGTGGATTTTATGCATTGAAAATTCTTTCTGAAAATAATACAAGAGAGGGATCAAATGAAAGGTTGTTGGAAGACTCAAGCATAATATCCTTTACGATCTCTTTAATACAAGTGATCTTATCATGGATGTTATAAAAACTTTTAAAAATATAAAATGAACTTCTGAAGAAAATAGGTGACAGCGAAAGTTAGGGATTGTGAATGCAGATTGAAGTACCTAAGATTTAATACAGGGGATGTTAATATCGATTTTATAAATACTTAAAAAATATAATGAACTTCAAATAAAATAGGTTACATGGAAAGTTGGGGATTGTGAATGTAGATTGAAGTACCTTTAGAAGGTTCCATACAGGGGATTTTATTATTGATTTTATGAAAACTTTAAAAATATAATGAAATTCTGAAGAAAATAGATTATATCGAAAGTTAACCCGTTGCTTACGGGAACCGAGTGGGCTATGTATAAAGTCTATGGGGATTTCTGAATCTCGTAGTGAACGGGTTAAGGGATTGTGAATGCAGATTGAAGTACTCAAGGTTTAATACAGGGGATTTTATTATTGATTTTATCAAAAACAATAATGAATATATATGAATAATATTATATATATAATGAACTTCTGAAGAAAATAGGTGACAGCGAAAGTAAGGGGATTGTGGATGCAGCTTGAAGTACCTAGGGTTGAGGACTGGGAATAAGGCCAAAACAAATAAATTGTTGGATTGGAGTAACGGGCAACCAAACATTAGGGTAGGTAGATAGGGTTTTTTTCAGGATTCGCACAAATACACAAAAACACACATATAACACACAAATAAAATCAAAAAATAAAAATAAAAATCAGAGAAAACCTTTAGGGTCGGCGGTATTTTTAGGGTCGGGCGGGTTACGCCAATCCAACAATTTATTTGTTTTGGCCTAAGTTTGATTTACTTGACTCAAACAAAGATTTGACAAACATGACGTCTTATTGCACATGCGATATCATTTTATATGAAGGGTTTATATGCAAAAACAAAACAATAAAAACACTTTTACAGATTCCAGATAATTGCAATTGAACCTGCTGAATATCAATGAAAATAATGAGAAAATGTGTGATGCTTTCAATCATACCTTAAAATATATACCTTGATGTGCAGTGAGTGAGGTACCATTTACAAGACAGTAGTTTGTATCTTCAAAATTACACAAATGGCATTTATGATCTTTTGCATATTACTATTTATATGTTATGAAGAGCTTAGTTCCAAACAAACGCTAAATCCACTTTCCAGAAAATGGAGATAACGATATCACTACATTAATAATAAGCTACTTAGGCGTCTTGTCATTTAAAAACGCCGCGGCTTTCATGGGCTTTCCTGATAATCCGACTTTGTGTTGAAATCTCGATTAACGTGCATTAGAAAGCTGAAACTGAACGCTTCAATTTTTTTCAAAATAAATAAAGACGAAGTCTTAAATAGAGCACGATATCCAGGTGATTATATGTGGCGCAGCGGTCCGACTTGTCCTTTGACTTTCTCAGTTTTACGATCACAAAAGACGGATTATCAAGCTAGGCTCGTACTTTGTCCCAGGCTTGGCGAGTAATTATGTGATATCAAAAGACGGATCGATATTGCTTTCCACCGCGCGACTGCGCCTTACATAATCACCCGGATATCGTGCTATTCGTCTTTTCTTTTGAAAAAACTTGAAGCGTTCAGTTTCAGCTTTCTAGTGGATGCTAATCGAGATTTCAACACAAAGTCGGATTATCAGGAAAGCCCATGAAAGCCGCGGCGTTTTTAAATGACAAGACGCCTTAGGACAAATTACACAATCAAAAGCAAAACCTGGCAAAACCTGGCAAGAAACTTGCTTTACTCCAAAGTTGAAAAAGTGGAATTAGCACCTTTTGCATATACTCTTCATATATTCTTCAGGCCAAGGCTATTCAAATCCTCAAAGAATATACAAGCATAAGGAACAATTTTAAAAATGCAAAGGCTTTAATAAAGAGAGGCATTTTTTCATTTATTCATTTATTCCACTCTTCAGAAGAAATGAAAAGGTTGCCGCCTACCCCTCAGAATCCATTCCCTTTGAGATTCTGTAATCCATATATAGACTATGTACATAGCCAGCCAGGTTCCTGCAGGCAAGGGGTTAACAGTACCTAGAATAGCCTTGGATTCACAGATTCAACTATTAAAATGCAGTTGAATCCAAAATTGGGTATCAAAATATTATTTGTCCTACGTTCAAGTGAACTTGGGGAATCACTTTATAAGAAAAACTCAAGAAATAATTGCTGTCAAAAACGTTGGCCTTTTATCCACAAATTTAAAGTTTTCTCATAATTGGATTACAATCACTTGCCCTGGTCAATCAAGTGACTTCAACAAAACTGTACTAGCCCACAACTGATTTCCACTTGCCCTGGGCAATGTATTGGGCAAGTGGGTCTGTAAAGGCCTGCAAACACTGTACGAGTATGCCCAATAAATGGCATATGTGACCTTACACCACAAAATGACCAATAAGTGGGGGAAAATGATTTTGCTGATTTTCATATAACATTAAAATAGAAGCCATTACCTTTAAAATGGTATATAATGTGTCAAATTTGGACTAAGATATGGAATATGGCTGAAGCATTTTCAAAATAAAGGAGAAAAGGGCCGCTTAAAAGATCAGTGTCTATTCAAGCGCTCTAATAAGATCACATTTATTAAATGAAAAATTAATATTTAAAAATGTTTTCCAATGATCAAAATTTCCCAGAAGGTAGATTAAGATATACTTATTCAGGAAATACCAAAATCCTAAATCTCATCTTTTGAACAAAATTTGACTATTTTAGCTAATAAAAGAGAAACTACTGCAGCGACATAACGGTCGTTTTGTGGTGTAAGGTCACATATATAAAACAAAAATATCAGCAGATAATGGAAAACCAGCCTTTCCTTGAACTCAACTACATGTAGATGCGAAGTGAAATTGACCTGCAAAGTGTAAATGACCGCCACAAAATGCTTAATGGACAGTGTGGTTTTCAATTAGCACAAATATGCAAATATTCTCAGTGGGATGCAAGCAAGTATAAACCCCTTGCCTACGGGAGCCTGGTGGGCTATGTACAAAGCCAATGGGGATTGATATCAGAATCTTGAAGGTTACGGGTTATCAGGGGAGCATCTAACAATCATATGGATGATATGACATTATCTTAACCCTTTGACCGATCGTGGCACAAAGTGTAATGGACCATCACATTTTCTAATGGGCAGCATTTTTTTTCTTTTCAGTAAGCGTTTCAGTAAGCTTTTTTTCTTCTTTTCAGTAAGCATTTTTTCAGTAAGCAAAGTACATTCAAACCTGTCTATAAAGACCACCCACCCATATATGGATCATAGGACATTATCTTAACCCTTTGACCGATCGTGGCACAAAGTGTAATGGACCATCACAATTTCTAATGGGCAGCATTTTTTTTTTTTTTTTCAGTAAGCAAAGTACAGTCAACCCTGTCTATAAAGACCAACCAAGGGATACAGAAAAGGCCCTTGAAGGCAGGTGGTCATTAAAGACAGGTTCAAAGTACAGTCAAACCTGTCTATTACAACTACGCAGAGGATAAAGAGTATGGTAATCATTAGTGGGTTTGTTTGTTTGTTTATTTTATTTAATCACGGTATATACAATAATAAAATGCCCGCTTTCAGCTACAAGCTGTTTTTCAGCAGGGCCGTGAGACAAAAGAATACAGAAATACATAAAATAATACAAAATATTAATTACAAACAAGTTATTTAAACAGGGGGAAAATAAAACATATTTACAAAGATTGGGGTAATAATAATTTACTAATCAGAATGAACGAGGAAACCAATAGGCATAAATATATACATGAGTAAAACAATCATTGAACAGCTAATATGCACATGAATTATAAATCTAGTATGGGTAGCTTCATAATTTCCTTTTTAAATATCTTAACGTCGTGTATAATTCGTAAATAAATAGGTAGAATGTTAAACAGTTTTGATGCATCATATAATGGGCTATTTCGAATAAAGTTTGTACGGGGTCGAGGCAATTCAAGTTGGGTGTTTGCATGTCGCAATCTATAATCTAAGTGGGGTTTTAACTCTATGCGGGATGACAACAATGGAGGGGCAAGATTGTGTAGTAACTTTAAAATAAAAACCAAAGCTTGTTTCTTTCGGCGAACTTCCAGTTGATCGACACCAAGTGTTATATATAAAGTTTCTCTATTGAAGCGACTATTTACACCAAGTACCAAACGTAAGCATCTATTTTGTATAACCTGAAGGCTCTATTTTGTATAACCTGAAGGCTCTATTTTGTATAACCTGAAGACTCTAAACAGACAGGATCATGGTATAATTACAGTCAACCCTGTCTATAAAGACCAACCAAGGGATACAGAAATGGCCCTTGAAGACAGGTGGTCATTACAGACAGGTTCAAAGTACAATAAAAATCTGTCTTTTAATACCACTCAGAGGATATAGAGAATGGTAATTCTTTATGAGCAGGTTCATGTAAATGCAAAATGCTTCCTAGGGAATCAAGATCTGTGATCTGTATGAACTGGGCATTTTATTTAAACAGTGGTCTTTATGGACAGGCAGCTTTTACATACAGGGGGTCTTTATGGACAGGCAGCTATTACATACAGGGGGTCTTTATAGACAGGCAGCTTTTACATACAGGGGGTCTTTTGAGAAAGGTGGTTAGTAGATCCATTTTGAATGAACATAAATGCAATTTCAGAATGATAACCAACATTGCATCTAGGGTAATAACCTCATCACAAATGGATGCGTAAACTACGCCACCCCTAACGTGAACTTCAGGTCTTTATATACATACAGGTGGTTTTTATATGCAGGTGGTCATTAGAGCCATTTTGACTGTACACATAAATGCAATTTCTGAATGATAACCAACATGGCATCCCATCACAAATGGATGTGTAAACCTTATGCCAGCGCAGAGGTGAACTTGGCATCAATTGTACTTAATGAACTGTTACAAATTCTAATCAGCAGTTGTGCTTTTCAATCATTATCTCATCAAGTGCCTAATGAATGGCTAGATCAACTATGGTGCACAGATATGCTAGAAATTAACCCGTTCCCTTCGAGACTTGGGAATCCTCAACGGCTTTTTACATAGCCCAGCAGGTTTCTGTCTCAGGTACTCCTCTGAAACCTAAATCTGGTGGGCGTGGCACAAAATAAAGTTAAAAAATCAAATTTTGTGTACTTTTCATTGCCGAGTTGGGCAAGTCAAATCAAGTCAAACCAAAACCCTAAATCTGGTGGCCCCGAACAAAGGGATCAACAGAGTCACTCATATTTGGTTGCCCAATTGGGCAAGTAAAATGAGGCATTCATCAAATGTTGGTAGCCGAAAGCTAATTTGTTAGTAGCCATGGGCTAGATCTGGGCCGGTGCTTATTTTGAGTCGTGCATACTTTGATGTAATTTGTCAAGGTAGCCGAGCTTTCGAATCTAGCAGATCCTTCATCTAGGCAATGAAGTACAGACAAGTACTGAACTTAAACATGAAACTATATACATAAAACAGGCAGAGAGAAGGTGGGGACAGGTACAGGCTAGGGTGAACAAGAACAAAAAGGGGGACATCCAAAGTTGGGACAGGGTAATGCTTAGGTGTACCTGTATCCGTATCTATATATCTGTTGAATACTGCACAATCACCTCGGCAGGTAATCACGTACAGGAGCATGCATGCTTGTGTGCAAGTTGTTACTTAAGATTTTTTTGTTGCAATAATGTTTACAATTTTAAGACTAATTTCTCCAGTTCTTGTTTGAATTTTGCCATGCGAATGACGGGCGAATGGCGCGTGCATGAGCACTGCAGGCTATGGGTGGTATTCTAAAATTTCTTCCTAAGTCATGATTTTGTCCTAAGTGGTATTCCAACATTCTTCCTAAATATCTTCCTAAGTCACTTCCTAACTTTTTAGGCAAGAACTTAGGAAAATATGCAAATTTATGCAAATTAGCGACTTAGGAAGAAGTGTTATTCTAAAATGCACTTTTAAAATGCCATTTGTTGTTTACAAAACATAGCAGTGACCTACAAAATCGGTGGCCATTTCATAAGCGCATATAAATAAGCGTGCACTGCACTTTCAGCAAGCGCATTTGCACAGCATTTACGCAAAGTGTCTTTAATAATAGTTACTATGGCTTCCCTCTCGATTGGATGCTTGTCAATGAAACATCATCAGTCATTGGCTCACAGCTGCCTTGTGGGCATGGCCAAAAGCTTACTAATTTGCATAAAGATCTTCCTAAGTCAACATATTGGAATACCAATTTTGCACTTCCTAAGCACTTCCTAACGTCCTGACTTAGGCAAGAACTTAGGAAGATATTTAGGACAAATATTTGAATACCACCCTATATCCCCCTCAATCACTCTATGATAGAGCAACACAAGTAGATCTCTCAAAATTGACATAGATCCTAACGGATGGTGTGCTTTTCAAATTAGCTCCAGAGCACATGCATAATATAAATGTACAGGCCTCGTGAATGGCGCGCACGTTTACCATGCAAATGCATGCCAAAAAGGGTTCTTGTCCGCACGATGAACTGATGAGAGAGTATCAGTGTCACCTTGAATTGATCCAGACACTCCGGGGAACGCGGAATTTGTCACGATGGTGGTCTTGGTGGGTCATGTTCTTGTTATATATTTATATATAATACTTCTTTCTTGTGTGGCATACTGATGTCTTATAATAGTGAATGCATGCAAAAAGGGTATACGAACGGTAATCTAGCTTGTCTGCACCACAAAGTGATGAAAGAGTATCGGTATAATCCTGAACTGATCTCAACACTCGGGGGATTTGTAATAATGATGGTCGTGGTGGGTCATGTTTTGTTTTTTAAAAACATGCTTTTTACTTCCAACGTACATGTATTTGTGTAGGTGTGTATACCGATATCTTATAATAGCAAATGCATGCAAAAAGGGTTTCTCACAGTAATCTCATTTACATCACGAATGGATAAAATAGTACCGGTCTAACCCCGAATTGATCCGAACACTCGGGGGAATGGATATAATGATGGTCGTGGTAGGTAATGTTTTTTTAATACATGCACGTCTTGTTTACGATGTACATATTACAATAGTAATGTCTTATAATAGCAAATGCATGCAAAAAGGGTTCTAACAGTGATCTTGCCCGCACCATGAACTGATGAAAGAGTATCAGACTAACCATGAACAGATCCCATCGCTCCAGGGAATTGTAATGATGTTATTAATGGTTGGTAATGTTTTGTGTTTAATACAATACATGCGCTTCTTGTTTACGATGTACATATTACAATAGTAATGTCTTATAACAGCGAATGCATGCCAGAAGGGTTCTCACAGTAATCTCATCTGCATCACGAATGGATGAAATAGTACCGGTCTAACCCTGAATTGTTCCCGACACTCGGGGGAATGAATATAATGATGGTGGTCGTGGTGGGTAATGTTTTGTTTTTCAATACGTTTGCTTCTTACTTAAGGCCCCGTCCCACTTTCACGATTTTGATCACGAATCACTTAAGTCTTGATGGTTCTTGTGGGTGTCTTGGTGGCGTCAGGAGCCACTTAGTGACACTTCGTAGTGGTAGTGCGTCGTGATCGGTCTTGATCGGTCGGGAGGTACCACGTTTGAAATTTGTGTGATGTCTTGACATGTTTTGTCACTTCGTGACGATGTCTCGGTGGCAGGTCATCTTGTTTTGTTAAAGGGACTGTCCGCCTTTTACAAATCGTCTGAACAGTTTCCAGTAGATGGATGAGGATGAATGTAACACACACACACAAATTCAGATCGAACAGCCCTGTAATTTGGATTATACAAATGAAAAACAAATGCGCCCCTCAACCAAACTACATATCGGTCAATAAAGGAGTTTAACTGATTAAGCATAATATTACAACAATATTGTACTTATTCTTGTAAAGGTATTGTGAAGCCGACATTTGTCACGGAAAAGGTCTCGAAAATGAAGAATATACAATTACATGTAGTCAGTTTTAGCGAGTTTTGGTTATTTTGTTTAGTATTCACGTAGTCACGTAGTGGTCACGCACAGCAACGTGGTACTCCGTGGAATGCGGCGTCAGCGAAATATTGTACTGGGTGAATACTCGTATAATGCACAATTAAACGCGCTGTGTCGTTTTATTATTTTGAGGTCTATAACTCCACGAAAAAGAGATTTCAAGCCCTAGTTTTTTGTTAAGGCATGCTGTTAAAGGACATTTTCTTTCATATAAGACAACCTCGCAACTTTTGAAATTTGGCTTGCAAAAGGCGGACAGTCCCTTTAATACATGCGCTTCTTGCTTGATGTATTCGAATACAAAATTTTATAACGGTACTCTTGTTTACACCACGAACTGATGAATGAGTATCGGTCTAAACCTGAACCGAGCCCGACACTCGGCGGAATCGTAATGATGGTAGTGGTGGGTCATGTTTTTTTTGTGTAGATATATATGCGATTCTTGCTTACAATGTAATATAATAGCATCGTCAGTGTTCACATGTTAAACTATCCACTGGATAGTCGTAACTAAACCGTGTACAAAGTCAGCGCAATGAGTTAGTGAATATCACTTTGCATTTCTGCCATTACTCGGCCAAATAATGTCCATTTAACTTGAAATTTTCACACAATACCCACTGGGCATATCAGAAAACAACAATATACATTGCATCAGCCATTTATCACTTTTTGCACATGTCAACAAAGTTACCTCTGAGCACCAAACTGAATTGCAAGAAACATAATGACTGAGTGACAAGTTGACATTTGTAAATAGCTACATGTAAATCCTTGGCCTTTATGGGAAGAAATGCAGAGATGAAATTCCAAAAATGAGAGATGATATTGTTTCATAATAATCAAACCTATTATTTATATTATTATTATTCAATATTATTTCATGTAAAATCAGCCATGTCGCCTTAAATGTGGATATTGTTACAGGTACTGAGATGGCTCGGATGGGCGAGGGTCTGACGTGGCTATTCTGAGACTCTTCCGATTGCGGCTGGGTAGAATACCCTCTAGGGAGTGTAAAATGTGCACTCAATGTGCTGGAAACATTGCAGTGTGTATCCATTGACCAGGGTAATAATAATCGAGTAAAGTGCTATTAACCCCATAGGAATAGCGCTACATAAATAACCATTATTATTATTGTTATTATTTATTATGTATTGTCATGCAGATGGTATAGATAGCAATGGAATAGCGACGTTTCATTGAATTTCATGAAAAAGGTCTTAAGTTGTTCTTATTGCAAGGCTTTACTAGAATTAGGTGTATGACCTGGATATACATGAAAGAGAGCACTTGGCCCTTATACATGTTCACCATTTATATTGAAACGAGTGGACTCATGGTAATTGTGAGTACATACTTGGCCTTTTTTCCTCTGTTTGCCAGTGGGTCGAACAATTAGTACAAGCAGTCACTGGGGATGCTACAGCCAAAACACTTTCATCACTTTTAATTATTGCCTCTCCCCCTCGACATTTATGTCCCAATTAGTCTTTTATTACACATGTACAAACCCATTCCCTACTAGATTGTACAATCTTCATATATAGAGTTGATACAGGACCCACCAGGAAGTTGGTTAACTGGTTCCTCATTAGACTTTGCAATCCACATCGAGTTAAAAACAGAACCCACCAGGTTCCCATAGACAATTTGTTAACCTGTTTCCTACTAGATGTTGGAATTCCCAAAGAGTAAATACAGAACCCACCAGGTTCCCGTAGGCAATGGGTTAACCTGTTCCGTTCTAGATGTTGTAATTCCCAAAGAGTAAGAGTTAATACAGGGCAAACCAGGTTCCCAAAGGCAATGGGTTAACAGACGTGGAGCCATGGGTTTTACAATGTGTCAAGGCAGGAATATTGCATCCAGGGGGGCGAGAGCTCGATCTACTGATATTGCCCAGGACCAGCCCTAATTCCACTAATCTCTAGATATGCATGGATGGATATAACTTTACAATCGTATGAGTGAGGAAGTGTGTGTGCTCTGTTACGTTCTTTTGAATTTCATCTTATTCCAATATTGACATCGATGGGTTAGAGCCGATGATTCCAATCACCATGGTAAAAATGTCGTTGGTCCGTAATTGGGCCCCTGCCCCCAGAGCAGGAGGTCCCATATTGGGAGACTCAATCAGTCAAAAGTTAACCCTCAAAGTGCTACAGTCGACTCGCATCACGATACACTTAAAATCAGACCTATTGATAACATTCCTTAATGCACACAGTGTGTGAATGCATGTGTTAAAGAGCTTCACAAAATCACATCAGATGGGTTAATCAATACAGGCAGATTCACATTTTGTGGAACATCAATTTCCTACGAGGAAAGTCTGCCCCAACCTTTTCTCATTTCTGCATATACAATGTGCATGTATTTCCATTTATGTTTCCCATAGGCATTCATTACAATTTTGTTATTTATCGATTACAGAAAAAACACAGAAAAGGGATTTATCCTTGCAGCAGGGATGCTTTTAATTGCAGAAGCGTTGGTAAATTTGTTCTTAATGTATTTCCTCTTTTTTTCATCTAAGAGTTACACATATTCCGACCTTTTCTCATGTACAGTATGTTCTATTTGTTTTCATAAATCACATCAGCAGATACAGATTGTAAACACAGATTAACCTTGAAGCCAAGGCCTTTTATTCCTGCAGGTGTCATATAAATTGATTAAACATAGATTTATTTCCTTCCTTTCCAAATATCATGTCCCAAGTTCCCAACCTTTTTTCAATGCTCACAGCTGACAAGGATTTCATTTATCTATACTCATGTATGTTTTTGTAGATCAGATACACATTTTTATTTGTTTAAATACATTTTAACCTTGAGCAAAAGTTGTTAAATACTTGCAAGTGTCAAATAAATTGATCAAACATATCCTTCCTTCCAGAATATCATGTATGACAAGCTCCCGACCTTTTTCTTGGCTTACACCTGAGAAGGATTTCATTTATCTATCTACATGTCAGATACACATTTGTATTACAAAAACATACATCTAACCTTGAGCAAAAGTTTCCAATACATTCAAGAGTGTTGAATAAATCGATCAAACATAGATCTAATGCCTATCATGAATATCATGTATCCCAATTCCCAACTTTTTCATGGCTTAAAGCTGACAAGGATTTCATTTATCTATACTCATGTATGTTTTTGTAGATCAGATACACATTTTTTTTAAATGAAAAACACAAACAAACATTTTAACCCTGAACCGTTTCCAATACCTGCAAAAAGTGTCAAATAAATTGATCAACATAGATTTATTTCCTTCATCTAAGAGAATCATTTATCCCAACCTTTTTCATGGCTTACGGCTGAAAACGATTTAATTTATTTTCTGATCTTACACAATAATAATTCTTCATTATAAACAATCTAACTGGATATTCCATTTCAGTTGAATTTTAATATACTGTTATATAGAAAAAATATATATAAAAGATATTTAAATTTTAATACAAATATCAATGCTAAAAGCTTGCATACAATTTCATACATGTATGCATTACCTCAAAATCATTGAATTCTCATATACTCTGATTGTTATTCACCCAACAAACTAACAAAGAAACTTGGCAAGCATCGAGTCTCATTTCACTTTTCGAAAAATCAATGAAATCAAATCATGATTGCACAGCTTCATAGTCCCATACATTCAAATATTTTATTCATTTTTTGTCATATATATTTTTTTCTCCATCTTCTTCTGCCTCTGTGATCCAATTTCCTCCGCGAGTAGTAACCCAGTCTTTTTGACAAAGGTCAGGATAAATCAATATCATTCTCAGAATCAAAAACATTCTTTCTGCGTCTGTCCATCCATCCGCAGACACCACTACCACCACCACCACCACGAGAGCGGGAAAGAGAGAATAAAAAGAAGCGAGACACTGCTAGATATATTTAGATAAATTTACACTCTGAACGGGACGGTGAAATTGATTGAATGCCCCGATGCATCATGAATATCATGAGTGTCCCGATTCATGTTTTGACAGAAGGATTTATGTATTATTTATTAAACTGACAACTCAAAACATTAATGATTAAAAGAGTTTCCCTTCTGAAATAAGGGGCACCCGACAGTTATATAGATGATTCATGTTTTTATCTATTAAACAATTCATGCTTTCATAAAGAATTCATGTATCATCCATTTTTCACAAACCATTAATGATTAAAACAATGTCACTTTGGAAAAGGGACATCCAAATGTTTAATACATAAACGATTCATGAATGTTTTGATGAAGAATGCGTCTATTATTCATTTTCCATAAAGCATTCATGATTAAAAGAATTTCACTTTGGAAAAGGGCACATCAGAAATTCATATAAACAAGTAATGTTTTGACAAAGGATTCATGTATTATTGGGCTATGACAACATAACGACACTTTAAAACTTTACTATTCCCATAGTCATCATTTAAATAGTAAGACAAAATAGACTCGGGCGACTCAGACAACAAGAGAGAAACAGACAACCCGTCGGGGCCCCGTCCAACGATACATCCGGCCAATGTATAACAAAAACATGATGGTTTAGTACCCATGCAAAGAAGTCATCCCCCATATTTCATATGGTCCATAATTTGTTCCGCTTGTATTAAATTAGATATAGTACACTATGTTCGTGTTCTTGCTAATATAGTAGCTTCGCCGCTGCCCACCCCCCTCCCCCACCCCCCCCCCCCCTCCCCGCGACTCCAATATTGCCTGCATGACAAATAACTTTGTGTCCCCTAAACGTTCCATATCCAAACTAAGTTCTCCCGCATATACATTTTTTCATATTAGTATTTTTTCATATGGTAAGTATGGTAGCTTCGCGACTGGCATAATACATCTTACGTAGGTTGGCGCGATTGTAGAATCGTGTACGGTAGAGCGAATGAGAAAATGAGTGACCAGAGTCGATGTTCAGTGAGGTGTGCAAACAAACTCCGGTACGGTGGGGTGATTAAAGGGTACCACCACCCAAAAATAATATTCTTATTAAAGAAAGGTAACATCTTTAGTATTCCATTCCATCAACAAGTTCACAAAAATATGTTTCCAGAAAAAAAAATATATAATTGGAAATGCATCACCATTCTAAAGCATGCGTTCATACGGTCTGAATTACGCAGACTGCTATGTGTGCGGTGAATTGCAATGTGTGCAGAGCGAACGAATCGCCCGGGAATCTATAGTTTACAAATGTGCGCGTGAATAGCTGCATTGGCGCACTCGCAAATGGTTGGCCCGTATGGAACCAGGAAATAGCAGTGGTTCCGTAAGTGGTGGAAATGAATTGCTTTGTTTATGAATTACACAACCCTTTGCAAAATGTTGGGTATCTATTTGATATCACAAAACGGTACCAAAACATATAATGTGTTGTTCTTTGCCTGGTGGTCCCCTTTAAGATGACTCTGTGACATGTACATGTTGTACAGGCATGGAGCTACTACCCGAGTGGTATAAGCGCAGCTAAATTGAAGTTGTCGAATTTTGTCGTTGATGCCCTTGCCAACACGATGCCAAATGGCAATAGCGATCATTACCATACCATTAATATGTATCAAAACCTTGGTAATTTCGCAACGTGTAAAATTCAGAATGGTTTCTCAATATAATACCCGCTTTATCGACTCCGTTTTATATTCATCAAACGAAGTTGCGGCGGTAAATCGTTAGTCAATGCTCGGCAGCTTAAACAGGGAACAGGCATTCTGCAGCCCCCCTTTTCTTTGATCTGGACGACGACCACGGGGCGGGGGCAACTCGAGAATGCCTCTACGTCCTCCGTCAAACGTATACCCTTCGATCCCGTAGTCGCCGAAATCTCAGGCGGAGACGCGCCAGAATGGGAGGCGTTTCGGGGGGTTGAAGCTTACCGTATTAATATAATAGACCATAAATATTAAAAGAATTTCACTTTGGGAAAAATGATATCTGCCATTCATGTCTTGACAATTTTATGATTAAAAGAATTTCACTTTACAAAAGGAGCTTCCGACACACAAACGTACAAAGGGATCTGATGCAGAATACAGTAAACACCATTTTGTACAATTCTTATATTTAAGCCACTATTATATTAACCCTTTCACCTCGAGATTCTCAAATACATTTGTACACTTGAAATACATTGTACATAGCCCATCCGGTTCCCGTAAGCAATGGATTAACACCAAATAAATGACTTACACATGAAAATTTGCTCATTATAAATTAACATTACTGAAGTTATGATTAATTGTATCACACATTTTTTTTAAAGACTATTCCTTTATTGATAAAAATGAAGATATTGCCTTATGCAACAAACATCTTCGTATCTAGGTGATTTTACACTGAGAACTAGAGAGTGAAATTGATTGGATGCCAAATCCAGCATGAATGTCATGCGCTCCTTGTCTAAAAAACCTTCTCCCCCCAAAAAATCAATTGTAATTTGCCTTGTGATTCATATTTTGAATATGAAAGCATGATTCACGTATCATTTACTTCTGCAAGCAAATTGCATTTTGGAAGAAAAAAAAGGTTTGACGGGTATAAATTACAAATGGAAGAAAAAGACAAAAATCATCAAATAAATCTGGGGCCCAGATTGATTCCGATCGGATATATTTATTGATATTATTTTGTTTAGCGCCCTCTAAACCAAAACTCAACTATCCCTTTAAAGTTTAACTAGCTTTATGAAGAACATGTTCATATCTTAATTAGATAAACAATGGGGTGGGGGGCTTGCAAATGATTAGGGGGCACACCTTATTTATTCCTTTAATTGTACCTTATGTTTTTTATTGTATTTATCAATTTATTGCCCTCTCCCTATCCACACCACTGTATCTGGGCAAATAAATAAGGGTTAAACGCAGAATTAAGTCTAATTTGATGATAACCACATCATTTGATTAAACGTCGAAAAACACAAAGGGGGCACAAATGGTGAAATACATTATTAGTAGGCTCTAGTTGCATTTCAAAGTAGTAGGATAACGATAATATACGTATGAAGAGAAAAAGCACATCATCTCATTCATTGATATTACACTAAAGAATAAATGCTATAGCAACTACCATTTAAGTTTGAATTAGAAATTAACGCTTTTCGCACCAACCATTCAAATATGCATTGAAAATGCACGAAAATATCCGCAGACAGGCATATCCCTGGCACGTAACGGAGTAAGACGGGTTATTATGGCAAGTGGCGCGTTAGCGGACGAAAGCCCGTCATTTGAAACCAGGCTTCTCTTCTAATATGCCATAGAAAACATCCTAATGGGGGAGAAATTGCCACATCCATGTCATCGATAGGGCTCAGATTAGCCGATGAGAAGACATATCGCAGCTAATTTTCCGAGGGGATAGGATTCTTATAGGGGTAGCGTTGACATTTAGAACATGGCATATAATATGGCTCCATCAACAGACATATTAGCATGTAGTATATGTCTACTTCGATACTGGTGAATGATTGTGAACCTTGTTCTATTCATGGCTCACATGCTTCAATATAAAGAGATGCATGCATCTCTTTATATTGAAGCATGCATGCTTTGCATCGCCATTGTTCAGCAGTTACTTGCATCATCTAAAGAATGAAACATGTTGCTGTTTCAGGACAACGAACCAAAAATAAGTTTAAATTATGAATGTGTTTGTTAAAAATCTCAACTCAGAAAATGTGTAAATTTGGTTTTATTTATTTATTTTTTTTATCTCACAAAAATGACTTACATTTTTCAAGAAAAGATAGTTTGGCAAGGTCAGTAGCATAAAATAATTTGTTTTCAAATTATCAACAAAGAAGGAAGGAATTTATCCCAAGTTATGCAAACAATAATATCATAATGACCAATGAATTGTAATTTTCCAAGAATTAAAATTCATATTCACATTTGTGAGAATAACTTATAGGGTAACCTATTGCCTAGGGGGAGCCTGGCGAGCCCTGAAATAACTCTATGGAGATTGCACAATCTAGTAGGGAACAAGTTAACTCATTGCCTAGGGGGAGCCTGGCGAGCCCTGTAATAACTATATGGAGATTGCACAATCTAGTAGGGAACAAGTTAACCCATTGCCTAGGGGAGCCTGGCAAGCCCTGTATTAACTGTATGGAGATTGCACAATCTAGTAGGGAACAAGTTAACCCATTGCCTAGGGGGAGCCTGGCAAGCCCTCTTAATAACTCTATGGAGATTGCACAATCTAGTAGGGAACAAGTTAACACATTGCCTAGGGGGAGCCTGGCAAGCCCTGTAATAACTCTATGGAGATTGCACAATCTAGTAGGGAACAAGTTAACACATTGCCTAGGGGGAGCCTGGCAAGCCCTGTAATAACTCTATGGAGATTGCACAATCTAGTAGGGAACAAGTTAACACATTGCCTAGGGGGAGCCTGGCAAGCCCTGTAATAACTCTATGGAGATTGCACAATCTAGTAGGGAACAAGTTAACGCATTGCCTAGGGGGAGCCTGGCGAGCCCTGTAATAACTCTATGGAGATTGCACAATCTAGTAGGGAACAGGTTAACCCATTGCCTACAGGAGCCTGGCGAGCCCTGTAATAACTCTATGGGGATTGTACAATGTAGTAGGGAACAAGTTAACTTACAACACATAGAATAGAGTGTAAGCATGTATAACTCTATACCAGCTACAAACCACAGCATGCACATCAGTCGCTAAGCACTGGGGGGCATGGGGGCTAATGCCTCCCTAATAATTGAATTAAAACTTTACAAAACATAAGTGAAAGATCCTGGAATACAAATAAAGAGAAATAAAAAGAGTGTGCCCCTCCAAAAATGTTGTGCCCCCCCCCCCCCCCCCCCCACCACACACCAATCTGTTTGACCACACTGCGCCACTCATGCACATTGTTTTCCGTTTTTATCCGGAATCTGCAATTCCGAGTAGCCAACCGAGACATTCACGTATGCAAGTGGATTAAGAATCGCCGGAGGGAAATGCTACCACATTCCCACAAAAAGCTGTATGAAATTCTTCCTCCTGGCGATGTACCAATCGGGTCATACTTTGTAAGGCTCTGATATTCTATCTTGCATTAAAGATACACAGTACAATTCAGGAAGTATGAGAGAACCGCTATAGTTCTAAGTAAGATTTTTGGATTTAGACAATGTTATTAGATCCCTTTAGAGAGAGTATCATTCTTTTCCATGCGTATTCAAGTTCAGTAAAACATTCCATAAACCACGAGGATACTGTGTACATCAAAGATCCCTTTAAGGAGAGCTGGAAGAAATACTGTTACATTCCCAATAGAGGCTGTATGAAATTCTGCCTCCTGGCCAAGTAACAAATACAAATAGGACAGAGCTGGAACGTTTCCATGAATTTTCAAATGGAATAGGAATTATAGCTTGCATTAAAGGTATACTGAGCTGTAATTGGTTCTCATATGAACAATAGATGGAACGGTAGGACTGAACATAACAGCATTTTGAAGAACAGTGAAATTTTAACTTTTTTGTGTGAAAGTGGATTAAGAAGTGCTTGGTAGAAGAAATTCTGTCACATGATTCCCAATAGAGGCTGTATGAAATTCTGCCTCCTGGCTATGTACCAAAAAAAATGGGACAGAGTTTGAACGTTTCCATGAATTTACAAATGGAATAAGAATTATAGCTAGCATTAAAGGTATACTGAGCTGTAATTGGTTCTCATATGAACAATAGATGGAATGGTAGGAATGAACATCACAGCATTTTGAAGAACAGTGAAACTTTAACTTTTTTTAGTGAAAGTAGAAGAAAATACAGTTACATTCCCAAAAGAGGCTGTATGAAAGTAGGATTTTCAGATTTGGACAATGTTACTAGATCCCTTTAAAGAGTGCTGGAGGGATATAGTACCATGTTCCCTCAAGATTGAGGCTGTATGGAATTCTGCCTCCTGGCTATGTAACAAATGGATCAAAAGTTGCATGCATGTCTGCATAAAACTCCACAAGGAATAACCAGGAATTATATCTTGCATTAAAGGTACTCATGAGGCTGAAATCGGCTCTCGTATGAAAAAATACAAGGACATTTTAGAGCAGAATTTCATGTAACTTTATTGTGAAGGTAGACTAAGGAAGCATTGGAGGAAATACTGAGTACCACATTCTCGCAAAATGATGTATGACATTCTGCCTTTTGGCGATGAAACAATGGGTCAGAGTTAGCACCTTTACATGAAACTCTACAAGGAATATGAATTATACATTGAATTAAAAATACCCAGAAGCTGAAATCAGCTCACATTTAGAAGGGAACAAAATACCTGGACCGTTCAGACTTCACCATAGCACTGTAAAGCGCAATGAAATGTAACTTTTTGTAATAGTGGATAAAGACGTGTTAGAGAGATACACTATCCCACAAGAGGCTAGGTATGAAATTCTGCCTCCCGGCTATGTAACAAATAGGTCACAGCTGACACGTCTACATGAACTCCACACATGAAATCATATCTTCCCTTTCAGTTTAACAGTCCTGACTAGAAATCAGTTTTTATCTGGACATGGACATGGGAATTTAAGTAAATTGTGGATCACAATGAAACGTACATCTTTGGCAAAAGTGGAGGTATATATATATGTTACTATTATTCCCGCAAGGAACCTAAATAATAACGATCATTTATATAGCACTAATAACCCATTTAGGGTTGGTTTGTTCCCCAAAACACTATGGACGATGCATGCGGATGCATATACATGTATGGACAATGTATGTTAAACTACAAATCTGATGAATACGTCTTGAATGGGTTAACAAAGGGTAATGTACACCATCCTGGAAATTGGGTGAGAAAAATAGCAGGTCGGAAACAAAATACTAGGGCTTTAGCCTGTGGACAGTGTATGTTACAACCAAATCAAATCAAATAGTCTTGAACAGAACTTGGGTTGTGGGCTAGGGACAGTGCATGTTATACTAAAACTCTTATAAAATAGTCCTGAATGGGTTAACAAAGAGGTAATGTACACCATCCTGGAAAATTGGGTGAGAAAAATGGCAGGTCGTAAAACATAATGGCCCAAAGCCATCACAGAATGACAGCATGTAAGGCTATAATGGCCTCACAAGCTCTCAAACATAATCCAACTCTCGTTTCTAACCCCGTGTTCACACACAAAAATTTCATCCCTTAATCATGACTAAAGAATCAGCAGCTGACTGTAGAATCAGCTGCTGATTAGCTATACGATGAAATCGTGTGTCTGAACGCTGATTAACGAAACGACGTATCGTTAGTCATGACTAACGAAACACGGGTTTTATCGTCGTTTCGTACGAGAGCTGACTATAGAATCACGTTCTGTTCGTGTGTGAACGACGGTCGCTCGCTTTAATCATGATTAGCTATACGACTCGTAACTAACTGGGCGTGGCTTAACGTGAACGTTCGCGCGAACAGGACAACACACTGCGCAGTAGCAAACTGCGCACTTATACGATGTTCGGTGCACCTGGAAGCCAGCTGTTGTGGAATATTGGCTTTGTGTGTGAACGTAAGAGTTAGTTTGGTTTAATCATGATTAAGGGATGAAAATGTTTGTGTGTGAACACGCTGTAAGGTACAGAAAGCCTACCGCCTTCGCTACAAGGCTCCACAATTTCAAACACGATAGTCTCTGAAGTACAAAAAGTAACATATATAGTGCCCTCCCCTATCTCAACCGCAGATGCAATGACCTATTGAAAAGAAGGGCAAGGTACGAAACATCCATCAGAGTGGAGAACTGAAAGCAGAACAACCTTCTTAACCCATAAAGAGCTGGGTTCCAAAAATGGAAAATATATTGTACATGTATGTAACAAAATCAAATAGTTTTGTATGGGGTAAATGGGCGCTTCTGCTGAGGAGTAGATAGCACTCCATAACAACAATATGTTGTGACGTTTGTAGAGGAGAAATGTGTTTTCAAATATATGGAATATTTTATCATTTTCATGCTCAAATCCAGTTTATGAAAAAGAAACGGGTTGAGAAAACAACTCAGATATGTCACAAACATACCTGCCTGTGCAAGTTGACTGGTTGGAATACTTTAATATAAGTGGAGCAGCAAGATTACCCTTCTTGTTCTATTGATTGGTTTGCAGTTTGTATCCATCAATGACGAGGATAATAATGAATGAATGATGATTCATTAGTTGAATGATACACTATCAAATAATACAAAATCACTCGGTCATACATGTAGGTCATTCATTTACCGTGGAATTTTGACTCATCACTCAATGGACATAATAGATCACAGAAACGCACACTTTATCAACCCTTAGTTTTCATTTTATGTATCAACATAGTAACTAGATCCTTTAACGTGAACTCTTTCTATTTCTCACTCTCTTTTGCTTTTCTTCCCTGCATTTACAGAAGTAACTAGATGGATCTTCGACTGCGCGCAGTCGAAAATGATGCCTCCGCCATTACGCAATTTATTTATATCAAGCCCAAATCAACGTATCACAATTATGAGCTATAAGTGACCTTGACCTTTGCCCTCATGACCCCAAAATATAATAAGATCATCGGCCCCCCAAGATACATACATGTACCAAGTTTGGTCAGAATCTGTCAATCCCTTCTTGAGATAACGCGATCATGAGCTATTTTTGCATATATAATGAGCTCTGTGACCTTTGACCTTTGACCTCATGACCCCAAAATCTAATCAGATCATTGGCCCCCCAAAATACATACATGTACCAAATTTGGTCAGAATCCGTCAATCCGTTCTTGAGATAACACGATCACTAGCTATTTTTGCATATATAATGAGCTCTGTGACCTTTGACCTTTGACCTCATGACCCCAAAATCTAATAAGATCATTAGCCCCCCAAGATACATACATGTACCAAGTTTGTTCAGAATCTGTCAATCCCTTCTTGAGATAACGCGATCACGAGCTATTTTTGCATATATAATGAGCTCTGTGACCTTTGACCTTTGACCTCATGACCCCAAAATCTAATCAGATCATCGGTCCCCCAAGATACATACATGTACCAAGTTTGTTCGGAATCTGTCAATCCCTTCTTGAGATAACGCGATCACGAGCTATTTTTGCATATATGAGCTCTGTGACCTTTGACCTTTGACCTCATGACCCCAAAATCTAATCAGATCATTAGCCCCCCAAGATACATACATGACCCAAGTTTGGTGAAAATCCGTCAATCGGTTCTTGAGATAACGCGATCACGAGAACGGGATGTACGTACGTACGGACGGACGTACGTACGGACGGACGGACGGACGTACAGACGGACGGACAACCCGAAAACATAATGCCTCCGGCTACTTCGTTGCGGAGGCATAATAAAATGATGACTTACCTGTTTTCGGTGTGAATAGAATGATGGAAATCCAGGCCAGGACATGGATTAGAAGAAATGCAAAGAGAAAAGAGAGACAACAAAGACATTAAATTACATGCTATTGGAAGCAAGTAATCTGGGAATAATATTTCTTGGGAAAATAATATTTGCATGTATATTCTTACAAGAGCCCCAGGGGGGCACGACGCTCACCTGAGGTCAATCAATTCACATCTGGCGCATGTTCTCTCTGCATATACATTGTATGTATAAGGAGAAAAAGATCTTTGAATTTTATACATTTTTTATCCTTGGGGGCCCTCCAATTAGACTCCACTAGAAGCCAAATAGTAACATTTAAACATCTTGGGAACCCCTACCACTAAGAATGATTTCAACAAAGTTTGGTTGACATATAATTATTCAATTGGAAGAAAAAGACAAAAATGTAAATTTCTCTTGGAAGTCCCCCCCCCCCCCCCCCCCCCCTCCCAACATATTACCCCCACAGAACCCCTCAGGGGCCATCGAAAGAAATGTCATGAACTTTCATTCTTTTTCAAAAGAGGCATCTATAAACCAAATATCAGGTCTTTAATACTTCTGTATCTTGAAAAGAAGGATGTTTAAAAATGTACATATTTTTACACTAGGTGCCCTCCCCTAGGGCCCCCTTGGCAGTCACATCCATCATTTTAGCAACTTTTGTTCCTCTACCCCTAAGGATGTCAAGTTTGGTTAGAATCCAATCATTGGTTCTTGAGAAGAAGATGAAAATGCATATTTCCTATGGTAGGGCCTCAAAAATATTGTTACCCCACAGGTCCCTTATGGTGCCACCCACAAAAATCTTGTGAACAATTTTCATTCTTCATCAATAGAGGCATCTAAATGTGAAATATCAGGTCTGTCATACTTTTAGATCTTGAGAAGAAGATTTTTAAAATTTACATATTTTTTACACTCAGTCCCCTCCCCCAGGGCCCCCTGGGGGCTACGCCCACCATTATAGCACATTTTGTTCCTCTACCCCTAAGGATGATTCCTGTCAAGTTTGGTTGGAATCCAATCATTGGTTCTTGAGAAGAAGATGAAAATGCATATTTCCTATGGTAGGGCCCCCCAAAAAATGTTACCCCCACAGGGCCCTTATGGGGCCACCCAAAAACATCTTGTGAACAACTTTCATTCTTCATCAATAGAGGCATCTACATATGAAATATCAGGTCTGTCATACTTCTGGATCTTGAGAAGAAGATGTTTAAAATTTACATATTTTTTACACTTGGTGCCCTCCTCCAGGGCCCCCCTGGGGGCCACGCCCACCATTTTAGCAACTTTGGTTCCTCTACCCCTAAAGATGATTCCTGCCATGTTTGGTTGGAATCTAATCATTGATTCTGGAGAAGAAGATGAAAATGTATATTTCCTATGGTAGGACCCCCCAAAAAACTGTTACGCCCACAGGACCCTTATGGGGCCACCCACAAAAATCTTGTGAACAACTTTCATTCTTCATCAATAGAGGCATCTAAATATGGAATATCAGGTCTGTCATACTTCTGGATCTTGAGAAGAAGATATTTAAAATTAACATATTTTTTACACTTGGTGCCCTCCCCCAGGGCCCCCCTGAGGGCCACGCCCACCATTTTAGCAACTTCGATTCCTCTACCCCTAAGGATGATTCCTGCCATGTTTGGTTGGAATCTAATCATTGGTTCTGGAGAAGAAGATGAAAATGTATATTTCCTATGGTAGGGCCCCCAAAAAAACTGTTACGCCCACAGGGCCCTTGTGGGGCCACCCACAAAAATCTTGTGAACAACTTTCATTCTTCATCAATAGAGGCATCTACATATGAAATATCAGGTCTGTCATACTTCTGGATCTTGAGAAGAAGATGTTTAAAATTTACATATTTTTTACACTTGGTGCCCTCCTCCAGGGCCCCCCTGGGGGCCACGCCCACCATTTTAGCAACTTTGGTTCCTCTACCCCTAAAGATGATTCCTGCCATGTTTGGTTGGAATCTAATCATTGATTCTGGAGAAGAAGATGAAAATGTATATTTCCTATGGTAGGGCCCCCAAAAAAACTGTTACGCCCACAGGGCCCTTATGGGACCACCCACAAAAATCTTGTGAACAACTTTCATTCTTCATCAATAGAGGCATCTAAATATGAAATATCAGGTCTGTCATACTTCTGGATCTTGAGAAGAAGATGTTTAAAATTTACATATTTTTTACATTTGGTGCCCTCCCCCAGGGCCCCCCTGGGGGCCACGCCCACCATTTTAGCAACTTTGGTTCCTCTACCCCTAAATATGATTCCTGCCAAGTTTGGTTGGAATCCGATCATTGGTTCTGGAGAAGAAGATGAAAATGTAAAAAGTTTACGGACGACGGACGACGCACGACGCACGACGCACGACGCACGACGCACGACGGACGACGGACGACGGACGACGGACGACGGACAAAAAGCGATCACAATAGCTCACTTGAGCCTTTGGCTCAGGTGAGCTAAAAATGCTTGAATGTTGCTTCTTCATTCAATTGACAATATGGTCATAATCATTCATCAGCCAATCAAATGGTTTTGAATATTATATTGATATACTTTTTTTCTTAGTAACCACAATTATTTGCACAACATATTTCTTTTTTCATATGGCAATGCAATACACCACATGATCAAAATAATAAACATTTACAATGTAAAAACTATACAATTGGTTTAGAGTCCCTGAAAAATGCACTAACTTATTCTTTTGACCCCATATGACCCCATTGACCAGAAAGATCATTATTCAATAGTCTCCACAAGGCAACACCCCACTACCTTAAATAAGCACCAATCTCATTATAATAACCGTGTATACAATTTGATTTGTTACAACCCAAACTTTTAAACAAGATTCAGAAATTGATAAATTTAGATAATGAACATATATATGATGAAACTACTCAGCAATACAATTTTAAACTCTTCAGGACTGGTCCCGAAAATACTCAGACTGGTGTCTACTAAAAAGGCGATTGAGTTTTAAAGACAAAATCATATATATCTTTGATTAGATGCAAATTAATAATTAGGATTTTAAACACTTTAAATATGATGGTATGAGTAGCTAATACACATGAATGTATCAGGGATATTTAGTGGTAGCATGTACATGTAGCATGGTCAGACTTACTAGGGGCATACTCTGTGTTTTTCCTTTTGCTTTTATCAACTAATTGGAGCACATGGCACCCCCCCCCCCCCCCCCCATGTAGCTTGTACACATTCTTATGCTCATTAAACACACCAAGGGATGGCCAATATCTCCCACGCAAGAAAACATTCATACAGAGTGTAACATGCATGTAAACTCTCCTCCATATAGAGCCGTAATTACCCCACTAGGCTAACGAACTGGAGGTTCAATGGTTCACATTCATGTAATAGCGTAAGGTGAATGAATGCCAATCATTAATGTTAGAATGCCAGTCACTCACGTTTATATTTATCGCCAGACGCTGATTATTTGGAACACGAAGGTAGGCGGGCAAACGCAGTGAAACAATAGGAGAAAAAAGGTTACCACCCAGGGGTGTCCACGTAGGAGGCGGGGGTAATGCAATTTTCTTTTCCCGTGCTCGAGTTACCGCCGAACACGTCTCCTGTTTCCAGACCATCTATCACACTCGACTTGGCATTTACGCTTCACACGTGTTGTGAAATGGATAGTGGTAGTAGCATGCACTCATTGCACCTATACCTCCCACGCAGGCAGTGGGTTGGTATGCCCGATCAAGACATTATTTTGGGGGGTTTTTTTCTTCTGTCAAGGCATCGGTTTGCTTTATCAAAACACGATCAGCTTGAGCACGGTTTTGACAGACAGCCATGCAGCACTAGCTAGCTGGACGGGGAGATTGAAATCCAACCATATAATGCAATCCAGCACATATGGATCATGGATGTCAAACTCGATTGGTAAATTATGTTCCTTCCTGCTGGGTCAGACTAAATCCCCCTACCTCCCCCCCCCCCCCCCCCCCCCCCCCCCTCATCCACCATCATCATATAGTGACCGGCTAAAGCAAAACCCTGCACTTGTCGGTAATTCATGTTTTGAAGAAATGGGCATTTTAAGTTCACATAATGTGTGTAAAAGAGTTATGATTGCAAAATTGAAACAATCATATCTTCGCCAATTATTAACCAATTAGTTAGAACAAAGCATCAAACAAAATCTTGTGACGAGGCCTTTCTAATGGTATGAAAATCTACATTCTGATTTTTACCGACAAGTGCCTGGTTTTGCTATCGCCAATCACAAATGTTTTTTTGTTTTTTGTGAATTAGTTTCCTTTTTTATTTTGTGTGAATTTGTTTACATTTTTTATTCATAGGCCACCCTCTTCCACCTCACATTCATTCTGTGTCTACTCTCACAAATATACAAATGCATGCTAATGATGATGAGGATGATGTCCTCTTATAACCCGGCCATCTTTTTTCTTTTCATTTCATCACTCTGTTTACTCTTCTTTCGTCCTCTCATCCTCATATCTCACCCAATTCTCAACATGAATATGTTTTATTCATAGGCCGCCCTCTTCCACCTCACATTCATTCTGTGTCTACTCTCACAAATACATACATGCATGCTTAATGATGATGAGGATGATGTCCTCTTATAACCGTGCGACTATCTTTTTTCTTTTCATTTCATCACTCTGTTTACTCTTCTTCATCCTCTCATCCTCATATCTCCCCCACTTCTCAACTCCAATCTTGCCCACATTCATCACACCAGTTCATGCACACATATCATGTTGCTCCTCAATGAATAATGTTTCCAATGTTTGCCAGCTAGGCTTCCTCCATAATTTCTCGCACATATTCACATAATTTCAATCCCCTTGATCTCCTCGTCCCAAACTCTTTCACTCGAATATCTCCTACTGTCATAGCTATCCTGTACAGCAATATTATTACTTCAATCTTCAATTATTGCAGGACTCTTGAATTTCTGCAACAGTCATACACCATCGCAGTTCTCACATGCATGTGCTAGGTAATTTACACCTGGGTGTAATAATCTTTTTTTGACAATGTTTCCTTAATCTCCAAATCCATCTCCATCCCTATCCATCATGAAAGATAATCTCCTCCTCATCCACACTTTCCTTCAAGTCCCGTCACAACTTATCACATAAGTAGCTCATTTTCAATTACCATGCGCCTCTCACATTTCTTACAGCACTCGGTGTATCAACTAGACGTTAACCCGTTGCTTACAGGAACCGGGTGGGCTATGTACAAACTCTATGGGGATTTCAGAATCTCGTAGTGAACGGGTTAATACATATTCATACATACAAAAACTACCCGTTTCACCATAATCTATAATAATAACAATAATATTCTTGAGTTATATAGAGCCTAATATGATTGATAATCATCTCTAAGCACTTTACAATGATATTATTACCCAGGTCATACATGTTGTAGGATACAATGCAAACCAGCACACATTGTGTGCACCATCTCCACTCCCTGGGGAGCATTCCTTTCAAGCAGCTCATGGAATTGAGAAGATCCTTCACATATCTTCATTCCCCATCCTCTCTCAAGAAAAAATATCATGTTCTGTAATTTCTTCAATTTGCCATTCATAAGTACATGTAGCTCATTTTCAATTATTATGTGCATCTAGCCTTTCTACAGCAGTGTACCGACTCGACTACAAATAGACACGTACACACTTTTGGACAAACTATCCTCCACCTCCTTAATCCCCATACCTCCAAATACCTCCACCCCTCAAAAAAAATAATTACAAAAATATCCCTTTTTTCTAAGAGTACCCTCACAACCTATCCCATACATTGCCATTAGTTGCTCATTTTCAATTATTATGTGCCTCTCGTATTTCTACAGCAGGGCACCATCTTGACAATCATACATACAATGTATATATAAATACACATTTGGGACAGACTTGATCTCCTCTTACCCATAATTTCTATATATATCTCATGACAGAACCTTCCCATCTCAAATTTCTTGATTCTTGGTGCAACCTCGCCATACTAAAGTACCTCATCTTCAATTATAATGCGCCTCTTCAGTGCTAGCGTACCAATTCTACTCTCACAACTACGGCCATAAAAAATAAATTGTTGGATTGGCGTAACCCGCCCGTCCCTAAAAATACCGCCGACCCTAGATGTTTTTGCCGATTGCGATCAATATCGTTATGTATCGTTGTGTATATCGAAGCGAAAAAATTGCTATCGCCTGAGTATCGCGCTGCATTTGCGATCGATATATTTGCTGCACTAAAAACCCGGAAGTGTTGCGATATCGCTTTTTCCCCGCGAGGCGAAGGCGCGAATATACTGTATACAGTACATGCAATGTACCGTACGTATACGCGGTACCGAATACCCCGCGGTACCTATGCAGCGCATGCATGTACAATGTTTATGCCGCCGGCCAGGGCCAGCATGCATATCTGCATATTAAAAAAAAGTAAAACAAAAACAAACAAAAAATCCCGACCGACCTACCCTAATTTTTGGTTGCCCGTTACGCCAATCAAACAATTTTTTTTTTTTGGCCTAAGTGTAGAGACATAATTGGACAAATTATGCTTTGTACACCTCCTGTAATAATCCCCTTTATATCTCCATACTATTCCCCTCAAATCATCAACCCCGTTTTCTTCATACCCCCACACCTCAACAAAAAAGTTGTCTTCATACCTCCCCCTTCATCACCAGATGACTAACTCCTGTTACACCCATCCCTGTCACCAACATGCATAGCTAAATCTTCAACTATATATATGTGCCCCTTGCATTTATCTGGAGCATACCATCTCAATTCTCATTATACGAATTGGCAAGTTCCCCTTTAAATGCCAATCCTATATTCTCCATACCTCCAAACCTCAACAAAAAAGTAATCCTCATCCGTCCTCCTCACAATATGACTTATTCCTGCTTCCCCAATTTAGGCACCCCTTTTCTCTCTGCCAACCCTAAACCCTATCTCCTATCACAAGACGTTTTCCTCCTAGCAAAGCTTTCCCATACAGCAACATATCAAGTAGATTGATCTCTAACTATCATGTGCCTCCTGCATATTTAACAATATTGCACCAACTCAATTCTTCCTATTTTGCTCCGATTACATTTACAAGATATGTAATCACATGCCTCCTGCACAATATTACACCAACTCAATTCTTCCTATTGACTTTCTCCAATTACATCTACAAGATAGATATGTAATCACATGCCTCTTGCATTTTAAATGTGCACTTCCCGCCCCCGTATGCCCAAATCCCCATCATTTCCCTCCCCATCACCCACCTATTCCCCCCTATTACAGCCATCCCATTCAGCGATATAAGTAGCTCAATCTCCAATTATCATTCACCTCTTCCTTTTTTACATAAGCACACCAATTTTAACCCATTCAGGACGGACTGATTTAACTACAACATGTATTCTCCATAGACATAAGCCCAAATATTTTCGGGAATTGTCCTAAACGGGTTAAAGTCAAAGATAAGACTCCAAACCAGGAACCCCATCTACAGGTCCCCACATTTACTGTACCCTAACAGCTATCACAAGACTATTCCCTCCTATCAAAGCCATCCCATACAGCGACATACATGTATGTAGCGCAATTCATCTCCAATTATCATGGGCCTCTTGAATTTCTATAAAAGCTCTACAACTTTCTTCTTAAAGGCAGATATAGAGATTTCTCATTCAACAAATCCCCATATCTACTACCCCCTTGCCCAAGAACCCTACCTTTACCCTAACACCTATCACAAGACTATTCCCCCCTATCACAGACATCCCATACGGCGGCATAAGTAGCTCAATCTCCAATTATCATGTGGTTCTCGCATTTTACAGCACTGTGCCTCTCGCACTTGATAGCACTGCACCAGTTTGATCATACCCATCTGGAAATACACATGTACGTGTACATGCACACACATACAGTCAGTCTCACGGACACCTACGTCGACATGTGTACAATGTACGTGAACAAGTACGCGAGCACTAAAACTTATGGGCTGTACATAAAGTAAATGTACGTTATATTACGTACATTTAGGTATGCATGCCACAAACAAATTTTTGCATCAGAGCAGAGGAAATGAAAAATGTTATCAAGCAATGTTATCAAATTCAACTATCGTTTAAAAACATCGAAATTGACATGTAGTCCCACTCATATATTATTATACAAAAATGTCATACCAATCGATTTGCTGATTTGTTGGCCAAATACTGATTTATTTATCAAGTTACTGAACTACATTATCATTGATCAGCTTACTGAATCATTTATCAAAATACTGATTAAATATTCAAGTTATTGACTTATTGATTTTTCCATGAATGACAATATATTAATTGCACTCTATCCTGGGAAAAGATAACTGCTTGCGGCAAAACAGAATACCCATAATTCGACCACAAAGAACTGAACTTCAATCAGTCAACGTCCAATATGTTTGCATACAAAGTGCAAATACATATTTAAACAGTGGAAACCTAAGTATAAATGCAAGAATATTTTTATTCATTATATATATGTGATAATATATCAGTCGATAATAAAGATTTATACTGCTTGTGGCCAAACGGAATACCTATAATTCGACCAAAACCAATCAGTCCACTTCTAAATTTTGCATAAAAAGCCCTTACATGTGTTTAAATTATAAAAAACCTAAATACATGCATTCGTTTGTTTTGTACTTTGTATTATGTGATCTATCTAGATCTACATGTACATGTATCAATCTGAGATAAGCTTGCGGCAAAACAGAATACCGTAAAACTCCGTGTATAAGACGCACTTTTTTTCCGTCGGAAAATTTTCAAAGTGGGGGGTGCGTCTTATACACAGGTACAGCCAAAAAAAAAAAAAAAAAAGACACCCGGTAGTCATGTTTAATGCATATTAAACTGGTCTAGGGCATGACAAGAGCTTGATATAAGGGGGAACATTTATCAAAATATATCTTTTTCCTACATAAATTATAGTGGTTAGCAAAACAAAATGCAAGTTTTTAAGCAGTAACACTGCTACTAATTGAATATTCAGATATTCATGAGTAGCAGCACTCATTTAATGTTCAATTTTCTAAACAGTGGTTATACATTTTTCTCTACAAAAAAGTTATTAATGAATTTAGTATTTTGCATATTTAATGAGCATTGCTACCTCATGAATATATGAATATTCATGAAAAAAAATATTCTAAAAAAAAAAAAAAAAAAAAAAAAAAAATGTTTTTTTTTTTTTTTTTTTTTAATAGAAAGTTGGGGGTGCGTTTTATACACGAGTGCGTCTTATACACGGAGTTTTACGGTACCCATAATTTGACCAAAACCTAAACTGCAATCAGTCCATGCACTTCCAATGCTTGTATTTAAACAGTTAAAGCCTAAATTTATGCGAGAGGATTTTTGTCCTTGTGATAATCTATCAATCTGCTTGCGGCAAAACTGAATAAATTTACCAAAAAATTGCACTTCAATCAATTCACTTGCAATGTGTGCCTTAACCCATTGATTACAGGAACCGGGTGAGCTATGTATAAAGTCTATGGGGATTTTAGAATCTTGTAATGAACATGTTAAATGCTCTGAATTCATTCGATGAAAGCCTTTGAACTATACAGGAGTAGTTTTGCGTATAGGTTACAATCTATCAATTTTTTTTTTTGTTACTTTATTACTTCTTGGAGTAATGCGTGGGACACAAGGTTTCCTTAGGCAATGGATTAATCATCCTATCTCCGCCAGTAACAGATAACCGCTTGCATATTCATGACATGGTTCAAAAGATGAACAGTGACACTCACTCCCCCTTTCCCCACCCCTTGCCCCCCCCCCCCCTTTTGCTGCCTTCATGCACTCCCATCCTCCCCAAATTTAAAAAAAATCAAAACAAATAGAAATAAACTGAATAAATAAAACATTATTATGGAGAATAATACATGTACATCTAATCCATGATTAACTAAGATGTTGGTGCAAACTTTCATCGCTGAATATGGCCAATAAACAACAACCTAACGCAATTTTACTTCTGACAGTCTGCCCACCCCTCCTTCCTTGCTGCTCCCCCTATACCCCTCCCCCTTGCACAATCTCTTAGATACCCCCCCCCCCCCCCCACCCCAAAGCTCCCAGTCTTGTTTTGACTATACTACACTGGCAGATTAAGGATTAAGGAAGCTTCTCTCTCTTTTTTCTACTACAAAATAAGACTCTGAAAGTCAGCCTTCCCCTCGCGATGACAGAAGACTTAATTTAGTCATTAAACTGTCATCTCATAAATTTCTTCTTTATTTTTTTGCTTTTTCTTATTTTTTTCTCTAATGGTTCTGCATCCCTAAGGCATTGAAAGTCAGGTTGTTCATAAATGGGGATTTTCCCTGTCTAATTTCTCTTTTTTGAATTTGATCTCATATTTGACAATTATATTCATAAGCTTAGAATGTTTTTTTCTGGCTTTATATTATGTTTTTCCTTTTTCTTTTTTTCTTTTTTTTTTTCTCAAAGAGGTCTGCAGTTCAAAGAAATTTAACTGTATCGTTCATAAACAGAGATCTTACCTGTCAAAATTCTCTTTTTAAAATTATATCTCATCTTTGAAAACTATATTCGTACGATTGTTATTTCAAGAACCAAATTATAATTCTACCCCAAATATATGAAAGTATATTGACTTCATAATTATATGACAGTAAGAAAGTTGTCTGGACTTTACCCTGAAATATTTATATTTGACGTCAAAACTATGACAATTTGATTAAATATATATATATATAGCAAATACTGTATCCAGGAATCTTTCTAAGTAAACATATACATGTATTTTGATGAGTGTCTGGAGTTGTATCGCCCTTTGCGTGCAAACCTTCGCTCTAATGCAGACCCATTTCGGTTAACTTTTTCTGTGGCTAGTAGTATGGCAGGAGATCGCACATTCACTGTTGCAGCAGCAAACGAGTGGAACAAACTTCCCTCCTGTATAAAAGCTGCTCCATCAGTGGATGTTTGTAAAAAAACTCCTCAAAACATATACCTATTTCTTACTTGATTTGCTATTATTTTGTTTGTTCAATGTTTTATGATTTGTTGTTATATTGTATATTATTGTAAACTCTGTGATATAGTTTACTATAAATAGCGTAGCTAAATGCCTAATAATAATAATGTATACATCTACCTGTTCCCCACTACATTTTGTAATCTTTATATTTGTTATCAAAGGACCCTCCAGGTCCCTGTAGGCACTGGGTTAATTGTATCTCAATGACAGTATGTCTATAAATGTATGATGAGATCTATATATATGCAAAAAATGCATGTTATACCAAAATCAAATCATGTCTTCATTTTATCAATCAATCTAATGTACCGGCAAATATGATGTAATAAACAAAAATTCAACTCTATACTAATGTACATGCATTAGTACCACAATGACAAACAGATTGGATTCCATAAGATCTCTGCAGCACATATTATTGGATTATCTTCAGGGGGGTTTTTTTTCTTCATTTGATGACCAAAAAAAATAGAGTTGGACAAATTCCTTTCATTCATTGTTCTAACATGTACAGGCTTATGGGAATATGTCGACTCTTAGAAGCATTTGTATACATTAAGAATAATACCACAATGACAAAGTGTTTATATTAATATGATCTCGGCAGCATACATTATTGGAGTATTGTTTCAAAACGTGGGGGCGAACAACTGCCTGACGTTATGCTTTCCATCATCCGTTATTGATTCAGAACCCCCGTACCCGGGGGCAGGATGAAAACGCACTACTTTTACCGTGACCCCCTTTGTCCTTTCTCTCCCTTACGAGTGAAATGATACGCTGAACGTACGATTCCCGCTCCCCCCTTCGTTATTTTTATCTTTCGTCTTACTGCTTCGATTACCATTATCATCCTATATTGGCTGGAGCGTTTCAGCTGTCGTAATAAAGCAAGCGCTTGTTAGCCCCGCGATGAATCAATTGACGAAGTGGTAAGGGGAACTTTGGCCCCATGCCCTACTCATAAAAGGTTACTTTGGGTCATTCTTTATGCAATATATTGAGGTTGTATACAAAAGTAATATAGTCCTCGCATATATATATACTGTATATACATATTAGAAAAATCATATTGTGGACAATTGGAAAATTGGACATTCACAGGAAAACATGCCAATTTAAATCACTCTATCAAATAGATTGTTTTGGGCTGAGATGCAAGTAAAGAAACAAAATAAATAAAAAATACAGGAAATCAAGAGAATCTGGCTTTAAATTGTTGTATCCTTACCACATGTGCCCTTAGGGATCAATGCAAGATAGGAAACTAATGGTACTCAGCATATAGTTGATTAACCTTGTTATGCTGGAATAATACATTCAACAGGACAATTTCAAGATAATATCTTGGGTAGGACAATGGCATTGACATAAGTTGCAGAGTTATGAGGGAAACATTCTACGGAATGTGGCCCTTATCCGGTATAGATATGAAACTGTTAATACGTAATACATGTAGATGTATTTGTTGAACACTTCACTATAAATAACACAATTAACACATACTAACTATATAGCAATACCATCAACAGACAGCATGAGCTGGTCTTGAAATTGAAAGTGTTATAAGCCCTCTGCACACAGAGCCGACTCGACCAGACACGACTGGTTTTCAGTCAGGCTAGAGTCGGTTTTGCTCAGTCGGAGCCGATTCAACATGTTTGATCGGCCTTGAATGATCTCCAACTGGTTCTTGACCGGCAAAACGGGAGTCCTGAGGCATCGTATACTACTGACTGAAAACCAGTCGGATCAGGTCAAGTTGGCTCTGTGTGCGGAGGGCTTTAGACAATTATTACCGCATGTTGCCCTTAATATGCAAATCACAATACATGTATGTATTGGGTTAACCCTAACATGCTGAACAAATAATAACCTTAATGGGACAATACATGTAGTATTGACCTGACTTGCATAGCTAAAAGTGAAAGTGTTAGCACATTTTGACCATGTGCGGCCCTTTTCCTATCATAGGTAGATATGAAAGTGTTAATGCACAATACATGTTTGTATCTAGATTTCCCTTTCACTATGAAATAACACAATTAATACTGTACATTACACAGGGCTCGACACTAGCACTTGCCCTATTGACAGGGCAAATAATAATTGATGTTGGGCAAGTAAAATTTCATAAATGGCCTAGTTTGGTTGCCCAATCGGGCAACTAAATTATTGGTCAACTGAGAGAAAAATGTAATTCCTTAGGTTTAAATCTCATCTAGAAGTAAAGCGGACAAGTAAACATTGTGTTCGGGCAAGTAAACATTGTGTTCGGGCAAGTAAACATTGTGTTCGGGCAAGTAATATTTGAAAAGTTAAGGAAAAAAGTTAGTGTGGAGGCTTGCATTATAACTTAAATAGGACAATAACATTGATATGCAACATGAGCTATGTACAGTCTTGAAAGTGAAAGTGTTAGACAACGTGTACACTCCTGACGACGGACAGTCAACCTGTTTGAAACGTCGAGCCCCTCCTACCACCAACCCTCTCCTTACAATAACTATACCGGCGCTGTAGTTCTTATCAGAACTACAAGCTCAGAAAGAATACCAACAGTCCTTTCCAGGACTATCCAACAGTCCTTTCCAGGACTACCCAACAGTCCTTTCTAAGACTACCACAGTCCTTTTTAGGACTATCCTAGAAAGAATACCAACAGTCCTTCTCAGGACTAACCAATCCTCTCCTTATACATGGTGCAACCGCAAACCACACATATTATCTACACCACCATGGAAACCGATACTTACAAGCAACATTTAACGTGTACCCCGTGTGGTCCTTATCATAGATACATGAAACTGTTAATACACAAATCATGAATTTGTTTAACCCTAATTAATATAAATAACACAATGAACACATCATGATTTAAGAAGGACAATCACACTGCATGACCTCAGTTGCAGAGTTAAGAGCGAAAGTGTTAGACAATTTCACTACTTTCTGGGGCCCCTATCATAGATACATACATATAATGTATGAAACTGTTGAAAAACAAAGCATGTACTGTATGACTTTGTTTAACTCTATTAATATCACTAACACAATGAAAACTTAATGAAAACTAATAGGACGATAGCAATGACCTCAGTTGCAGAGTTAAGAGTGAATATGTAAGACAACTGTTACCAACAGATAGAAATGCAACTGTTAACACACGATACATATATGTATCTGGTTAACCCTTTTACTACAAATAACACAATGAACACTAATAATTTCATTAGGACAATACCTCAATAGACAACATAAGCTACACTCTTGAATTGGAAAGTGTTAGACAATGTTTACCACGTGGGGCCCCTATCATAGATACATGTATTCATATGAAACTGTTTATACCCTGCATGTGCCAGCACAGCTGTGAACTCATGCTGGTTTCTCCATGGAAAGCGTCCAGCGCTATGCTATTGGTATGTAGAGAGATATACACTGTAATGTCAATACAACTACAACAACAAAAACATTAATGGGTATGTGTACATATGGGTATTACACCTGGATAGTTATGTATCTATAGATACAACTGCAACAACAACATAAATGTATATATGCTAGGTACATACACTCTAAGAATTATGTATCTAGACAACACCATGACAACATGAATATACATTGGGTGTACTTACAACTACACCCCACATGATATGCATAGATGTAGTACATGACTACAACTGCAATCACAACACAAATGTATATTCTAGGTATATATACCCTGAGAGTTATATATACAGGGTGGCCCAAAAAAACGGAACGGGCCACTTCCCAAAATAAAGTATCAAAATGAACATGTCCATCGGGTAGGGTGTCCTTTCCAATGAACAACAATACCAAGAAAAGTAATTTTGGACGTGTAGTTTTTGTTTTAGGGCGCTTTGAGTGAGACCATGTCAGGTTCCTATTTTTGTCAATTTTTACAAGTCAGTGTCTGATAAATGAGACTTACTGCCCGTCATACTATTGACCAATTATGCCCATTCTCTCGGCACCGCTCGGCACACAGCTGAATGCACACTAACAATGGCGCACAGAATACTCGCGTGTTCAATGGTATGTCGGGCAGTAAGTCTCATTTATCAGGCACTGACTTGGTAAAAATTGACAAAAATAGGAACCTGACATGGTCTCACTCAAAGCGCCCTAAAACAAAAACTGCACGTCCAAAATTACTTTTCTTGGTATTGTTGTTCATTGGAAAGGACACCCTATCCGATGGACATATTCATGTTGTTACTTAATTTTTGGAAGTGCCCCGTTCCGTTTTTTGGGGGCCACCCTGTATAGAGACTAATGTACATGCATGTATACAACTACCCCAATAATATGATTCATGTGTATTATGGGTTAACTTGCTCTCTGAGTGCTAAAAATATACAACTAATCCGACAGCGTATACCCCAAGTTCTAAGTATAGATCTACTATATTAATATTACAACTGTTCTAATAATATATCCATCCATGTTAACAAACTTACAAGTATTTACGTGTCAGGCAAGCTTGACATTTCTGACCAAGCAGTTGCTACTTAAGGCAATTGTCTAGCTCTCACCCACAACCAAAATCCAGAGTCAAAGGACAAGCGGTGTTTATTAAATGGGTAGCCAGAAGGATTGGAACAGTGTGCACCTATGGGTTGTCTGGCTGGAACGCTCCCCAGGGAGTGGATATTGTGCACTTTATGTGCCAGATTGATGGCAGAGTTTGATCGCGGTAATGATAATTATGTCCCACGACTCCAGGAGTGTCGGAAGAGGGAATATGTGCGCTATATATAAGTATCCACCATTAATATCATTATTAAATTATTAGTCAACGATAAACCACAAGGTCCAATTTGATAAGGAAAATATACCACACGGCATGTCGAAAGAAGGCGTCCTACAAAGGATGCAAATCAAACCACATAATCTATCAAGTGATATTGTATGACAGCAACATTAACCAGTTCATTGCCAGCTTGACGCTGTAATTCCCATAGAGTTAATGCATAGCATGCCAGTGAATTTACAGCTCTATGGCGTTTGCTTGTATGGTGTGGTGTACAAATGTGACTTTGGCACTCGAGGAGTTAAAAGGTTCCTGTAAGCAATGGGTTAACCATTTGCCACCATGGCACAGTAATTCCAATAGAGTTAATACATGGCTCAAAAGGTTTTTTGTAACCTTTTTGTAACGATGCGTTCAATTCGTCTTTCGTCGATCAATTTAACAAAAAGTCCACACAATTTAGTAAGTTGTCACACATTTTCGTCAATTGCAAATCAAATTTGTCAGTCACAGTTGCTGAACACATAAAAGCGAAAGCAATTTTGTCAATTGGCAATCAATTTCATTAAAATTCGATTCAAATTTGTCCCATGTATTTACGCTGCTGTTTTATATTGTCTTGATGTAATTGTTAATTGTAACATTTATAATTTAGGGGGTAACATACACATGTATACACTCGAAAACAAACTCACACGTACAAAAACACATGCGCACACACACACAAGCACACATACATTTGCACACATGCACACAAGCACGTTTACAAAAAATTGCGTTTAATTCTTTTTCAAGACATACATAGAAATAATATAAAACAATATTAAATAATATGTACACACACACGCATACACACACATACATACCCATCTAACCACCTACCATCTACATAGTCATTACACAGACAGGCATATAGGGCTATATACCATGTGACGAATTTGAATGATAAAATCACGAAACTGGTTGAACAAAGACGAATTTGATCTTAACATTCAACACTCGCTCCGCGGCGGAGACAAATTCAAATGCCAATTGACGGTTTTTAATGCGAGTTGTTTGAAATTGATTGACAAATGACGAATTAGATTGATAATTGATGAAATTGAAGTTGGGATTTACGGTCTGTTGGTTTCTCGGGACGAAAGTGAAGTACAAATTAATGAAAATGAATGACAAAAGTGTTAAAATGGATGGGAAAACCTATATTCAATAGTTTGCTTCATTTTTCACAAATGCAACAAAAGCTTGAAAATCTAATTTAATTCTTTTTTCAGTATATACAAACAAATTCAGAATAAATGTTGCTTGTATCGGTTTTCACACGTATTAAATTCAGAATAGCCTATAAAATGGACAAATCAATATTTTAGCCATTTTGTTTCTCCTCTTCATTATAGCACGGAGATTATGAACAATAAGAATTAGGTCGCGAAAGAAACATGTTATCAACCGATGCAATCTAATTTAACACACAAATCATCGCACAAATTGCTTCTATTCTTGTGACACTATATCGACTATCATTGGGATCAGGTCGATCATCATAACACTGTCGCATGGAGTAAAGAAAATATTATACTAGCATAATCTATTCACAGATCGAAATATATATGGTGAGGGATGATCAATAATTATACAGGAGTTGAGAGAGAAAATGATATTCATGAAAACACAGGTGGTATCTAAAAATAGACCTTCCTAGGTTATATATCTAATGTTCCTTATAGACGAGTGGTCCCTATACAGAGGTGGTAACTGCATAATCTATATTGATTATCAATAATAATACAGTAGTTCAGAGAGAAAAAAATATTCATGAAAACACAGGTGGTATCTAAAAATAGACCTTCCTAGGTTATATATCTAATGTTCCTTATAGACGAGTGGTCCCTAGACAGAGGTGGTATAACTAGATAATAATTCATTATCAATAATTTTCCAACAGATCATATGTAGTAAATAATAATAACAAATTATTTGACAAGGTATATGACAAAAATCATTCAACATTATTTAAATACAGAAAAGACAATGGTATATTCAACTATACTACTAATAGTCTTGAAAAGGAAAGAAAGCTATGTACAACTGACATAACAAATTGTTATGATTTTTTCAGCTCAGTTTGAAGAATATAACTGTGATATATACATGTACATGCAATCTACACCAATATAAATATGTACATGTAATGTAAACTAGTATCATAGGTTATTATAGAGTATTTCGGTGCAGGGAGATACAAATTTGCATCCATAATTAATAGCAATGACCTTGACTGAGAGAAAGAGAGATGTGTATATTACAGTACGCATCACTTGATCTGGCTACAGAATAAAATAAACGTTCAATCACCAACGATGGCTTTATACTCTGTGACAGAATAAAATAAATACACTCTCAATCACCAACGATGGCTTTATACTATCCCAGAAGTGTACAAAATAAAATAAAATAAAATAAAATAAAAGGAAAGCGAATGCAGCATGTTAAGTGTCAAAATATACACAGATAGATGCAAATGTAACTTTTGTCATAATTAGCTATTATAAAGAATATTTTATCGCAAAGAAATGCAACGTTATCTAGAGCAGACCTAGTGGTCATTACATACAAGTGGTCCTAATATGCAGGTGGTCATAATACATGTATATTTATATGCAGGTGATCCGTAGAGCAGCATTTGGCAGTATAGTAGGTTAGTCGGTGGTAATATATAACTGTGATAAAATCTACACACAGATGTATATGATTTTTTCATTAGCTATTCTACATACATTACATTGTAGTCTATTTTGTTGCTAGGAAAAAATTTGACCATAGAGCACTTAATGTAAATGGTCTTGGATGCGAAACAGAGAGACGTATACATCAGAATACATCAAAAGAATCAGTGACCTTTATGGGCAGGTGTCCTTTAAAGAAATGTTCATTTACACCAGGGCTGTTTCCTATGATAAACTGAATTATATGATAAACTGATATGATAATATACTTGATTTATTTAACGCCTGCATGTAATTATGATTGATAATCATCTCATCTGACTCTATAAAAATCAGCTACATGTAGATACATCAAGGTGTATTTTGGAGCAAGGATTAACAAAAATTGCAACCTTAAAGCTGTACGACTCATAATAAGAGAGAGATACATGTATGTAGAGCATAGATTGTACGATTATATCAGAACACATCAAATCAGTGGGCTTTATGAGCAGGTGTTCTTAATAGACAGGTTGAGTTACACAAGAGCTGTTTCCTATGATTAATTGACATGACTCTTAAAAATCAGCTAGATACATCGAGGAGTATTTTGGAGCACTGAGGAAGAAGTTGAGACCATAAAGCCGCACGACCTTGGACAAGCGACAGTGAAAAAACATGTACATGTGCATTGTGTATCACGATAATGATAACGCACTGCTCGATCAGACTCAAAATAGACGGCAGAGTGCATTTCCATCATACCCATCTAAATCTCGTCGCAGCCTAACGGCAGACTAAGACCTCTTTCTATATAGATACCAAATGACAAACGCAAATAAACATGTTCGTGGAAACCTCTGTTAGTGCACTATGAAGTTCTGCACAATTTCAATCATAGGTAGATAAGAGACACAGTTCACTTATTACTTTTGAGAATAAGTATGCACGCAGTAGTGTATAGAGACCACCAAAGAGAACCAAGGAAAATGGCCACTGTAGACAGGTAACCGCTATTATATAGGTTCATCAGCATAATTAATGTATGTAAGTACAGTCAAATTTGTTTATAGTGACCACCAAAGGGAACAAGTAAAGTGGCCAAGTGCTGTAGACTGGTTCCATAATCTGTGTATAGTGACCACCAAATTAAAATAAGAAAAATGGCCACTGTAGACTGGTTTTTTTAATCTATAGGGGATCACTTTTGGTGGCCACTATAGGCAGGTTGCCTGCTATAGACAAGTGGCTGCTAGGACAAGTTGGACTGTTTACAAAAAAGCATGAAAACTTTCACGATTAATCCCAGAAATATTAGGGATATGGTCTGCAATAATGGACAATGCATGAAAAATCAATGGGTTACTGTAATATGTGGGTCTATGTTACGTATAATATTACACTTGTACCTTAGTCATCACTCACATTTTCACAGTTGTGCCAAAATATTTCTGAACAATTGCTTATTTCTCATATTTCATGAGCTTATAAAAACCCTTTGAGATCAGAAAACAATTAATCCATGATGATGTCATTTGTTAGTACGACAAACTCTATCAAGTTAATGATTCCATTCAGCCTTCAACCATGATCAACTCGATCATACACGTACATGCTGATCATTCAATTGCCCCAATTGTTTACAACGAGTAAACATATTTGTCTAAGCAATAACCACTGAACTACTGTAGTACTCCCATCAACATAATGATGAAATTGAGCTCCAATATATTGCCAATAAAAGAAACATATAATGTACCCCTCTCTCTCCCCCTCCCTCTCGGTCTTTCTCTCACCCTCCCCCTCTCCCGCTCCCTCTCTTTCTCTTTATATAACACAACCATATCAGAAACTTCTTTTCTTTCACCCTCCCTCCCCCTCTAACTATCTCTCTCTCTCTCTCAACCATACTTTTCTGTCGCTCTATTTTTCTCCTTCTCTTTATAACATACTTCCTCTCTCTCCCCCCTTCCCCTCCCTCCCTCTCCCCCTATCCCCCATCCCCCTTCTTCCACATTTTGAAGTCATTTTCTTTCTTTCTCCATCCTGTTTCTTGTTTATTTCTTTGTTGTCACTTGTTGTCGTAATGTGTTAGTTGATATTTTTAACTCGTAAAATCATCTCCAGTATACCTAACGATTTATTGGTATAATATAACAAATAACATTTTTGACTGCTTCTTCTCTTTGTTCCATTTTCTGTTTGTTGTTGTTGTTGTTGTTTAAGCAATGATGATGTCAGCTCACCAATTATCTGTCTGTTGTTTATGAGCCTGTTCCCTACTAGATTGTCCAATAATAATAATAATAATAATCGTATTTATATAGCGCCTAATGCAGAACAGCCTCTAAGCACTTATTACCCCTGGTCATATGGTACAGTTCAGACCCGCACAATTATCTTGTACACATTCTCAACTCTCCGGGGAGCATACTAGCGGCAGGCAACCCTATAGGTGCACCAAGCTAATCCCTTATAATTTTGATGCAGGGCCATTTGAACATCTTTTCTCTATTAACCTGTTCACTACTAGTTTTGCAATCCCCATGGAGTTAATGGATGGCCAACCAGGCTCCCTTCAAAGGCATTTAACTATCTCTTCTACATTTCTGCTCTCCAACCAATAATAATATTTCCACTGAACAAACAATCATCCTGATTGATAGACAAAACAATGACATTTAAGATGAACTTTAGTTTCCTACGATGGCTGACCTTTTGGATAAAATCTTCCTCTTTCTGCGGGTGATTCACCTTTTCCATCATAATCGCTTCAGATATCAAATATGATGCTGATCGATACATGTTTTTTTGCGTGCGTTCGCAAAGAAAGAACAACAACTTTGCTATATGTATATGAATAATCTTGGTTATGGAAATGCCAGCATTTCAACAACAAAAAATTGCAGAACCTACAACTTGAAATTAGCAATCAACTGCTACCCCGAGGCTACACATACTAAAACAAAAATTGCATGTCAAATTTGTACTTGTCAAACTGGGAAAAAAGTAGCATATCTACTGGTGAGGAGGGGGGCACATGCCCCCCCCCCCCCCCAATAACCTGACACAAACAATATAAACATATTTAAAGGAACAAATAAAGAAATTATACATAACCCTCCACAATAATTTGCTTGCCCCCCTCCCCCAATAAGTCCGACCACACTAAGCCAAATAATAATTTTTAATATAACAAATGTTTCAATGTTTATCTTCTTTTTTTTGGGGGGGGGGGGGGCCACCCAGACTTAATAGAATGGAACTAAAAGCTAGTGTGGTTTTATGAATATGAGCCCTGGGGGTGTTTTACAAAGATCCTAAGTTGAACTTATCTCTAAGTTGGACATAAAAAGTATGGAAAGCCATTTGTAGCCTTGGAATAAAATATATTTATAAGCAAACATGCAAGTATTTTAGACTTTTTATACATTTTATATGAAGAACATGAAATCTCCTTGATAATAGAAAAATATTAATGATTTGAAACATTTTATGCCTTTTTAAAGGACTTTTACACAAACAAAATTAAATGAAACTAACGGCTTTCCATACTTTTTAAGTCCAACTTAGAGTTAAGTTCAACTTAGGATCTGTGTGAAACACCCCCCTGGTCTGCATCTATGGCAACAGGTAATGATACAATAATCACAACTTGAACCTACACAAACCGACCTACATTGTACTTTGCAAACTGACTATCGCATCATACATCTGGTTTGCTATAATTTGATTGAATAAACAATGTCAGTAAAATACATTTGTCCACTTGTTTGTTATTATTTATTATTATTTGTATTGGCTTCCCCCCAGATGATGGTAAAAACCCTCTCCTGTCGGTATTGTGCAAAAAGGTCAACAACAACAACAAATGATTTAATGATGGTATCAAAACACTTATCCCTCAATGGTTGCCCTTTTTTTGTAATTCATCACTTTATTGCACATTTAAAAAAACACGAACAAAGGAAGCAGAATATAATATCCTACATCTTTACCCATTTTATTATATCTACATTAAAATTGACATGAATAGTTTTGACATGTATTTTGCTCTTGTAATATTGTTGTTGTTGCATTTTGTAGCTTCCAAGGTTGTACAATTATAAACTGAATAATAAATGAGGTTATTCATGTATTTGCATTGTTTACTAGTTCAGATATTCAAAATTGTGTGTTAAGTCAGAAGCCAATTATCTGATCACTTTTTTAGCCTCTATCTCTTCTCTTAACCACTGCATTTCTCATCATTTCACATCAATTGATAATTGATTCGCTTGTTGTTCAGATAAATCTAGCCAATTAATAAGCAATTTCATTTCCCACAAACTGCCTCTTGACACCCATACCCCGATAAAAAATAGACAACCAATGAATAATTTAATTTCCCAGTGCTCGCACATGTAGGTTTACGTCATTAAAATCATATAAGATGCTTGATAATACACAAAACAAATGCATACATAATGCATATATACAAAACAAATTTTAAATTCAATTTGTACACAAACAAAAAACATACATTTAAAGTTGTATGTTCACCAAAATTCTTCTACTTTCACTCTCTCTCTCTTTCTCTTTATTTTTCAGCAGAATGCATTATGTGCCATATTTGCCGGTGTATAAACCGCATCTGTGTATTAACTGCACCCCCAACTTTAGGTCGTCATTGAAGAGGAAAAATAATTTTCTAGTTAATAAAAATGTGCTGGGAATCATTGCACCATAATCAAATTCTATGATTTCCCTCTAACTTTTGTAAACTTTTAGTACAGAAAACAACATCAACAACAACACAAGTTACATACTTGTTTCTGATTGGAGTACATTCATTTATAACATAAAAGCCTATTAAGATTTTCACCCCACATAAACTGATATTATAGCCATATATATGTGGTATTTTCCTGAAATATGTTTCTCTATCTCTGTGTATTAACCGCTCCCACCTTTTTGGAAGTTCTGCTGTATTGAAAAAGGTGCGGTTACAGCAAATATGGTAACCACAATTTCACTTCTATAAATAAAGCTCTCCAATACCCTCTCCTTCTCTCTCTCTCTCACTCTTTATTTTTCTCCTAAATTTTCAAATGCTACCTTAATGTTCTTTTTACAAGTTAAACTATTTAACAAGTAGTACAAGAAAACAGAAATCTTACATCACAAAATCAGACATACTGTACATTAAATGTCTCAGTAGCCACACGAACATGATAAACCATGTATGTATGGGCACAAATAATAATCACACAAAATGCTTATAAATTCTTACAATGAGTCAAAAGCAAGGCAATTTTTTTGTTCCAGTAGTACTTACAAAAAATAGAAATATCACTCCACAAAATCAGACATAATGTCTCAGTAGCTACACAAACATGATAAACCATGTAGTGTACAGTATGCCAAGATGAAAATCACACCAAAGGCTTATTCTTACAATGAGTCAATAGCAAAGTGATATTTTTCTATTGTATACTTACAAAAAATGGAAATATCACTCCACAAAATCAGACATACATGTACATGTACATTTAATGTCTCAGCTACACGGACATGATAAACCACATGTATGTACAGTACGGGAAGATGATTATCATATCAAATGCTTTATTCTTAGAATAGCTTGCTCGAGGCAAGGGAGAAATCCAGAGCACATGTAGGTTAATCCTGTACATAGACTCAGCAAAGGGGAAGATATTTAAGAGGCTCTTGTGTAAAGTCTTAAAGGGATCTTGTAACTTTGTTGACATACATGTGCAAAAACTGGCAAATGGTTGATAAAATGTGTATGATTTCTGTGATATGATACATGTTTCTACTGAGTGATGTGTAACAAATTCCAATGGTAAATGAATGTCATATGACCGAGTAATACACTAAAATGCAAAGTGATATTTGCTAAATCATTGCACTGATTTTGTGCAGTTATAATTATCCACAAGATCATTATAAATCTTAACACTTCAGACATTCATATCTCTGTAACGGGAGATAAATTTGGAAAACTTATGATTTTGTAAAAAAAAGGGTTGAATCTTCCAGGTGACTGCAAAGCAACCCTATAGTGTTAATGGTTGCTATTTGAATGAAACAGCCTTCTTAAATGGTTAATAAGATTTCTTTCTACCATTCAAGCATGGTAGCTAGAATGATACTATCAGTTTTCAAAGATAACCCTTGTAAAAATTTACCATGATAGTACCACGGTAGTACCATGGTAAAAGCATGGCACGGTACAATACCATGGTGACCTGGTATATTGGCCCCGGTTCTGTAGCATGGATACCATGGTAATACCAAGGGTGCCATGGTACTACCATGGTCAAAATATGGGTACCATGGTATTACCATATGATCCATTGTATTTCCATGAAAACCATGGTTTTACCATGGTACTTTTTTTTGTAAGGGAACACATGTGTATGTTTAGCCATTGAAATGAAGTTTTACCGGAACCCTTCTTTCCCTTTAAAGATAGAAGCTACGCTTGATTTAAGAAGGAAGGCTCCGACATTTAGGAGAAGTCTATTAAATAGTAAGTTCATGATTGCATTACTTCATGTGGAGAGGTTAATTGTAATGGCAAGTGCACATGAATGTAAATGTAATTAAGCCTGCATGGTGCGGTTTAACCCATTCATGACTGTTTGAATCTTTTTTTTTCTTATTTTTTTTTTATATAAAGTGCAAATGTGAACAATAGCCCACCAGAGTTTGAAAGGAGCTCCGGAGGGCCAATCAATGGTTCACTGCAACTCAAATACCCAAAAAATATTATCTAATTAAACACAAATAAAAAACAAATTAAAAAATTTTAAAAAAATAAAAAAAATCATATTTCAGGGTGAACAGGACCCCTTAAAAAAATAATAATTATAAATTAGAAAGGAGGTAAACATGCATGCGGCTTTTGAAGGCTTGGAGACCAGTAATTGAACATTCTTTCTCAATCATATAGACCACAGCCAGAGTATTATCGAGACTAGTTCTGAAAGGTTTTATCCATTAAAGATGATTTGATTTTGGTATAAGATGCATTCTCCATTATCATATAAACCCCTGCTTGAGTATTTAAAGGGGTATTCCGGGCCTGATAAAACCATTCGTTATTTGAATAAGCAGAATAAGAGGCATAATTGGTGAAAATTTGATCAAAATCAGACAAGAAACACGGGAGTTATACCTATTTGAACATCATTTAGTAATGAGCGATCGTTTCAAACTTGCCGCCATATGCAACATCATTGACGAGCAACTTGCCATGGCTTTAGTACATGAAAATACACTTATTTCTCATTTTCGTTGCTAAAAATTAATTTTTCTCTGCTTGCTTTCACGAATTCATAGAAGAATATCGATGGGCCAACCTCTTTTTGTAAGCTCATAAATTTGCTTTGTTATTAAGAAAATTTTAATTTTGTAAAATTTCCATGTAGAAGTCAAAATGGCTGCAGCTCGCAAGTGACGTCACGATCGATAGCAATTGCGAACGATACTAAAAATCGGAGCAAAGTTCATCCGGTCATAACTTTTGTATTGCTCTACCGTTATGGCTCAGATTTTCGATCATGATTCTTCATATTCACTTCATTTTATAGCAAACATCACATTTCTGGGGTGGAATTCCCCTTTAAGGGAGTAATTGTGAATATAGGTTATAAACTGTACAAGACTCTTTCATTTTTTTATATTATACAGTATGTATACTTCATGAACCCCAGTTTGAGTATTTTCAAGCCCTGAATGGGTTCGCTCATCAAAGATGATTTGAATTGGTATAACATGCATTCTCCACTATCGTAAACATAACCCCAACTTGAGTATTTTCAGGACCAGTCCTGAATGGGTTATTATTCTCATCAAGGATGATTTGATTTTGGTATAACATGCACTCTCCATAGATTCCAACCACATTATTTTCAGGATTCAGTCTTGAATGGATTAACAAGTTCAATACTACAATGTATGAGTAGCATATTACATGCATTCTTAACCCATTCAGGACTGATTGATTTTGCTATAACATGCATTCTCCATAGACTTCTACCCAAGTATTTTCAGCACCAGTCCTGACGGGGTAAGCAGATACCAACCCGAGTTCTTTTAGGACGTCTTGAATGGCATTTACGATGATATCATTTTAGCATTTACATACATTCTCCATACAGACCCCGGCCAGCCCAAGCATTTTCATGCCAATGTCAGTCCTGATTGGGTTAATCTATTCAAGACCATTTGACTTCGGTATAACATGCATTCTCCATATACTGTACTTCAGCCCAAGCAAGGTTAACCCATTCCCTTCGAGATTCTGAAATCCCCATAGACTTTGTACATAGTCCACTTGGTTCCCGTAAGCAACGGGTTAATATAAGGACCAGTCCTGAATGGGTCAAATCATTTCAGACTATATGTTACTTTGGTATAAGGTGCATTCTATATTAACCCATTCAGGACTGATTGATATTGCTATAACATGCATTCTCCATACATAGGCCTATAGACTTCAGCCCAAGCATTTTTTCGACCAGTCCTGAATGCGTTAAACATAACGCTGGATATACAGTACGTGCATGCAGCTAAAAGTAGGTACAGGTTCAATGATTGCAATTTGTCACACAGAGGGGGTTGTAAAAGGGATTAAGACTAAATTTCATGGAACCTAGATCTAAGGTTTATGATTTGATTTGTTATAAATGGATTGCATCTTTGGAGAAGGTCAGTGGCGCAGCCAGGAATTTTTGAGGGACTATATGTGACCAGCTAGAGCAAAACTCGGCACTTGTCAGAAAAAATCAAAATGTAGATTTTCAAAGCATTACAAAGGCCTCATCACAAGCTTACATTTGATACTTTGTTCTAACTAATTGGTCAATAATTGGCGAATATATGATTGTTTCAATTTTACAATCATAAGTCTTTTACACACATTATGTGAACTTAAAATGCCCATTAATTTCTTCAAAACATGAATTACTGACAAGTGCCGGGTTTTGCTATAGCCAGTCACATATATACAACCTGCCACTGGCAGTGGTCCAGAAGGTGGAAGCTTTTGAATTGTAGGCATTCAAAGCCCCCAAAATCAAAAATACCTGATAACAAGCAACCAAAAAAACCTTGGCCCATATTCATGAAAGCCTACTAGCTTACATGTAGTTACTTGCTAAGTCTATTTTGGATGACGTGGCTATAAGAATTATACGCAAGATATTTTAGCTGCTAACTAAGGTTAACTTGGTGGGTATACCTAAGGCGTTCCCAGTTGACCCTAGTTGGGGACTAGGAAAACTGTTTGTTGCTCAATAAACTGCACATCAAAAATACACTTAGCAAGGAACTAAGCTAGCGGGGTTTCATGAATATGGAGCCAGGAGGGGGGCTTGAGCCAAGAAGCCCCCCTTGCTACGCCAGTTGGACTGCTGAGCTTATGCAGAAGTAGGTAATGGCATATATATGGGATAGGATGGTAAATGTAACTATAATCGGATTACGCCAATGGTTAACAAATGGATGTCGCAAGAAGAACACAAGTTCAAGATTGTATATTGTCATAAACTTTGTGAAATTGTTGTGCGTTCATATGCTGGTAATGGATGAGTTAACCCATTCCAAACTGGGGGGTATTTCACAAAGATCCTAAGTTGGACTTTAAAATTATGGAAAGCCATTAGTTTCTTTGAAATTTTTTTTTGAAAGTCCTTTTTTCAAAGGCATAAAATGTTGGTTCAAATAATTAACATTTTCTATTATCAAGGAGAATTCATATTCTTGATGTAAAATTTATCAAAAGTCTAAAATACTTGCATTTTTGCCTTTGAACATATTTTATTCCAAGGCTACAAATGGCTTACCATAATTTTTAAGTCCAACTCCGAGTTAAGTTCCACTTAGGATCTTTGTGAAACACCCCCTGGTCCTGTAAATACTCAGGTTGGGGTCTGTGAAGAATGCATGTTATGAATTACAAAATTAAATACTCTACACAGGTAAACCTGTCCCCTACTAGATTTTGCAATCCCCATAGAGTTATTATACAGGTTCCAACATCCCATAGCCAATGGGTTAAAAACCAGTACTCAACTGGTTAACATGGTCCCTACTAGATGTTGCAATCCCCCATATGGTTAATACAGCACCCACCGGGTCGCCGTAGTGGATGGGTTAATGGTAGAATGGATGCAGCCAGAAGTAGGGTGCAGTTCATGATTGTAATTTGTCATGTGAAGGGGATGAGGTAGCACTGTCAACAAGGTTTTCGGGCCAAGAAGTGATTTGACTCCGGGCTTATTTAGCGCGCTGATGGATATGCGACCCTTGAAAAGACGCTAAGTGCCACGGGCATTATCTTGCCAGCCGGACACCTTGCGGATTTCACTTATCCACCCTCCTCCGCACACCCACAAACACTTACACACACGCATGCACACATAAACGACTACTTGAAAGATGTTAAGTGTGCCATAGGCATTATCTTTCTCAGCCATACACCTTGCGAATTTCATTTACCCACCATCACCACAAACAGGGACACACAAACAAACACAAACACACACACACACACAGACAGACATGGACACAGACACAGACACAGACTCAGCACGGTCAGACACAGACGCAGGCTCGGTCAGACACAGACATGGACACGGTCACAGACACACACTTAGACACACACATACACACATACACACACATACTTGTAAGAGCCTTCAATGGTTCAATGGTTTTTTCAATGTTATAAACACCTTCAAACGGGGATATGCTCGTTTGTTCAATGATTTTTGGCTTGTATAGGGGGCTGTTCGGAAACCGGGGATATGCCCGGTTTCCGGAATATCCCTGTTTGCCGGTGTTTAAACTTGTGTATATCCCCGATTGACGGTCCTTAAACACTTTCTTTACGAACCCTCTGATTTTCTAAACCTCTCGCTTGAAGGGTGCTTCTCTGCCTACATTGATTGAGCCCTCAAAATGTGTCTCGTCTTCTTGCGGATTTCTATTAGCCCCTTAGTTGCCCAAGGGAATGGTAGGCTATGTACAAAGTCTATAGGGATCTCAGAATCTCAAAGGAATGGGTTAATGTACCCTTAAAAGACACAGATACTGTATAAGTGTATCATGTGCATGCTTTTTTTAAATGTCTCGCATCTTTGCGCATACTTCTACACTCAAGTGGAGCCTCGTAAATGATTTTGCTCCTTGTGAAGTGTGAACTTCTTTCGGACCCTTGAAATACCCGAGTGCCAGTACTGGTACGCATAGCTATAACGCAGGGCTCGACCAACCAAAAAAATACACGGGGGCGACGGGCGATTCGCCCCCGTGGCCTTTGAAATCGCTCCCATGAGCCACGGCACAGGGGGCGAAAAGAAAAAAAAGAAGAAGTAGAAAATTCCCCTCGTAGCATATTGCCGAAGCCTGTCTGACTTGCACTCACACACAGCTCAGTCATGTCACGAAAATACATTATTCCATAAATAAATACCAATATTTTGCAAAATAACACAGAATTTGGATGGATCGGGAACGACGATAGCGCAGCGCAATTTGGTGATCCCAGCTATATCACCGCGGTTTATTTGATTTTTTTGGCCAATTGCCCCACCTATGTACGCATAACTATAACGTATGTGTATACTTCTTTACAAAGTGTTCAAATGTCTCTCTCTTTAGCACTCGATTTTAAAGCGATTTTCCTCCTTCTTCTGTAATTTTCATGTTCTGTACCCTTTATTAAAATGCCACTAACCTTTCTAGCCCACACTGGGCATGTCTATAACGTCTTTACAGACCTTCTAAATGTCTCGCTCCTTATATGCGCGAACTTCTACACTTATGTGAAGCCCTCTTAACACTTTCCCTCCTCTTTCGTACCTCATATGTACCCTTAAGGGGGTATCCCACTGAGCGGCGAACGTTTGCGAACGTTTGCGAATATAGCGAATTTGGGATTTTGCCAGGATTCGTTAAAGGTTGCAAAAGGTTGCAAGAAAATTCGCAAACGGTTTTAATTGTCGCAAACAGTTTTTCTTGTCGCAAAGAAATTTTGAACATGTTCAAAATTTATTTGCGAATTAATTTTTTCGCAAACAGTTGCAAACGTTCGCAAACAGTTGTAAGACGGTGTGGCTAACGTTCTTGTTGATTCGCCAATGCTAGCGATTACATGACCATATGGTTCCTAAATGCAATCGACCCATTGAGCGGTGAATGCTTACGAACGTTTGCAAATTTTGGATTCGCCAACTTTTCTGACAAATGTTGGCAAAAATCAGGGTGGCAGAGGCAAAGTTGGCGAATCCCAAATTCGCTATATTCGCAAACGGTCGCAAACGGTCGCCGCTCAGTGGGATACCCCCTTTAAAAAGCACAAAGTGCCTTTTTACCAAGCCCACACATAACACTTAAAGGACAATGAAATCCAGACAAATTGTTGTATGCACTATAAGACACTACATATAATGAATAGTCCCTGAAAATTTGAGCACAATCGGTCAAGAAATAAGAAAACTATGGCTCTTTGAAAAGAGCCATGTATTTCTTTGAGTGACTCAAATTGGCAACGCACTCTGGCAAAGTTGTGGACAACTCCCCATACATTTTGTACACAAAATTTCAGTTTTGTTCAATTTTCTCAAAATTTATGTTTACCCTTCGTTCGAGTTCAACATATGTTTTGTAGAATGCTTTTATACATAACATATCATGAGTTGGGGAAATGGAAAAATTTGACCATGAAGAAAACTGTAAAAATGGGAACATTTGTGTACAAAACATATGGGGAGTTGTCCACACACTTATCAGAGTGCGTTGCCAATTTGAGTTCCCCATAGGAATAAATAGACATCTTCAAAGAGCCGTAGTTTTCTTGTTTCTTACCCGATTATGCTCTAACTTTCAGAGATTATTCTTCTTAATCTCTTTAAGACTATGAAAGCAACATTTTGCTTGGGTTTCCTTGCCCTTTAACGGCATGGGTATATGTATATACAGTTTACTTCTCTATGAACCGGCCTTCTAAATGTCTCCCTCCTCTACGCGTACTTCTGATGTGAAGCCTCCTAAACGATTTCCCTCCTTCTTTCGTACTTCTCATGTACCCTTAAAAGGCACAAAATGCCACTGGCCTCTTCATCCCATCCCAGTCGCATACCTGAATTGAGTGGATTTCACTTACTCAGACTAAATGTGTACACACTACCACACGTACATGTATACTGTATGTGTGAAACGCTTTCTGTCTAACCATCTAAATGTTATGCTTCTCTCCGTGCGTTTGCGTTTCTAATCCCGTGCCCAGCTTCCTAAATCTCTATATTCTTCTACATGTAGATGCTAAATTTGAGCCTTCTATAATTAAAAAAGTGTTTTCCTTTTTCTTGTTGTGTTCTTCCATACACGCTTATCTCACAATGCCTTCTTTTCTTTTTTCCCCCACTATATCCAGAACAACCCACTACCCTGATACATATGAATCAGCAGAATCACAATGCTGCATTATGAAAAAACATCTTTAAATATATATGCTACGTTGTGAGATATTCAATGATTGTTAAGAAACAAAAAATATTTCAAAAGGCAATGTACACATAGGTCGTATTTGAGTCAATATAACATTTATAACATCATTATATCTTTCTGTATTGCCTTTTATCATGTTCCGAGACCAAACATCATTCATCTTTAGACTTTAGGTGTACCTAATAACAGGACATTGTGAAATATTTACTCAAGTCAACATAATGCAATCAAATACGTGTTGACTTTTATTATAGTACCCACATCAAACTGTGCAGTATTTATCTAGTGGCGAATTTAAAAAGGCAATGTTTGAATATTTGATACCTAAGTCAATATACCAGAATACAATATAATAGGAACCCGTCTTGATTTTATCTAGTGGCGAGTTTAATATAAAGAAAATGTTTGAATATTTAGTACTTGTTGAGTCAATATGCACCACAATGCAATAGAATAGGACACTGTCTTGACTTTAACCACACAGTATTTATACAGAGGTGTACGTCGTCGCTGGCAAGTCAACCGTTGTACGAGCAAAGGTTGTGTTAACGGAGTTCTTTGGACTGCGATCAAGTTCACACTCTGTTTACACGATAAACAAAAGGGGGGACTGTGATATTTACTTGTCTTTTTGCTTTGTCTCTGTTTACACAAGAAACAAAGTGGGATGTGAGATATGCTATATTGTTTTCTTTGACCACCACCCTACAAAAATATTTGACCCAAGCTATCACACCGTGTCACGCAATTTCATACTAAACACACAAGAACTTGTCATTTTGTTTTTTTTCTCTACTTTTTTCTCCATCTTTCTATAGATTGAGTCTTTGAGATTCTATCAGTGTCATCAAAATATTCTATTCAGTTCTATAATGTATGATGTAGGTCTATATAGTCATAATGTATGCTGTTTTATATCCTGGTTTTGCTCTGTTTGTAGTTTGTTTTAGAGGTTACCTTGGTAGTCTCATTTTGTTATCTATCTCAAAATAACATATCAACAATTATTATTATGTACAATACAACTACAATTGAGACAAACAATACAAATGATGTAGGTCTATAGTCCTAAACTATGCTATTTTCTCTCCTGATTTTTCTCTGTTTGTAGTTTGTATTAGAGGTTACCTTGGTAGTCTCATTTTGTTATCTATATTATTAAAATAATTATAAAAATAACATGTCAACAATTATCATTATGTATAATACAAGACTGCATGCATTGTCTTATTGCGCTGTTTTAATTAAGCATTTTTACATCATCAACAGCCTTCTAATATGCTATAATGTTGGTCTTGTTTCTGACTCTTAAATACAAAGAGTAATATAATCAAATCACTCAAAACAAACATGCGATGTATGGAGTATATTGTCTCCCGTCATGTCACCCATTTAAAATTACATCAATTACTCAACCTTCATTGTTGTGATAGTGATATAGAAAAAACAATTTAAAGTACTCAAAGCATACTAATGGAAATTATGATGTAAATAATCGTCATTAATTAGATAATAGGGCGATCTACCTGTGTAAGGGACTCTTTGAAAACAATATGCGAGTGAATACATAAATTATTTCTTTGTTTTGTCATGAAAACTTATTACCCCTATTTCAGAGATAGTGCAATTAATATCTGTGAATAATAAACTGGAAATTAATCAGATCAAAAAGGTCTCCCTGTTAAAGATTTGCTAACAACAACACACATGAATGAGTAAATGAATAACTTTATTACCAAAATGTTCGAAGATAACAAGATAACAATCATATTATAAGAAATATTAACAAACAAACTTATTGGTTAAAAGACCTAGGTATTAAATAAATAACAACTACTGCTAGGTATACAACCTTTTGTTCATGGATAAAAAAATATCCATACATGTACGTATTATATCAAAATTAAAAGATTGAACTTAATGACAAAAACTTAATATACATTTGAGGAGTCAACTGAACAACAACCACCTTGATAATGGCAAGGGATGTCATTATACATGGAGAATGAGACATCAGGATAATATTAATGGACATTATGATGCAATATATCACTTACTAATTAGATCAAATGGCTCTACTTCCGTATGTAGTAGGAATTTATAAGAACAACACGTTTACTAAATCAAAAAGTATGAGAAATATTAAAATCCTATATAACGACAGTTCGAGATGTAAATCACATAATTAAGAATTGATTACAAATGAGAGGTTTTAAAATTTTAGGAGTTACATGTAAGGAGTAAGGGAGGTAATCATTAATTGCAAATTCATTGCATTGTTCAGAGATAAACACATAACATGCATTAAAAATAGAACTGCAATTTGTTTAACATTTTCTTTTAAAGGGATAGTTGAGTTTTGGTATAGAGGGCGCTACACAAAAAAAAATGTTTGTGAGATAATGAAAAACTGAGTGTCAGATTCGAAAGAGCATACACATTTAATGACAGAATAAACTTTATTTGATCAAAATCGGTTCAGAAATGGCTGAAATATCCAAAAACATAACCATTTGTAATAAATGTGGGGCCCCACAATTATTCAATAATTTTGAACCAGCTGTTAAATTTATTTTTTAAATGCTTCCTCTTTTCAAAAAGTGACCAAGAGGTTTTTAAATAGTTGTTGATTATCTCTCTATCTAATCACTATTTCAGCAAAACAACACATGCAAAATATTTTATTTAAAATGGTTGAAACCGATGAGTGTTTTAGAGAGCGCCCTCTTGATTTTTAATGGCTCTTTTTTTTCAATGATAACAGGCTTTTTACTTATAGTCATGTATTCCTTTTTTGAGCATGTTGGAGTTATTACTATTAGTTTGTAATGTAATGGTGCATGTTTTGGTTACTAAAATTCAGTTTGACCAAAACTGTACTCTCTTTACCAGAACTCAACTATCCCTTTAAGCTTTATCATCTAATTAAATTGAGAGTGGTCCAAATGCAAATGTACAAATAATGTGTTATAACTCCCAATATATTTAATGATTTGTTTAGTAATGGTTTTAGAGTTAATATATCCAGTTTGGGTTATAACTGTATTGAAATCATTCTTTATGGCTGGTTAACTTGCATTTTCCTAGATTTCATTTTGACAATAAAGTTAACAATTTAGGAATGGTCCCGAAAATACACAGGCTGAGTATATGAGAATGTGTATAAAGCCATATCATATTCAATGATTTAATTAATGATTGGAAATATCTGATCAAAGGTAAGTCCAAAGTAAAATACTCCAATTGGTTCACATGTTCAAAAGGGGGATATATACCAAACCCTGGGTTAAAATTTTAAAATGGCAATATGTAATTTTAGCAATCTATGGACTCAATTTTACCTAGCTACGGTCTATGGTCCAAAGTTGAACGTATACACTCACTACAGCTATGGTTCTGATATTCATTGCAAGGTGATGGTACAGTTACTGTGCACAGTCCCGAAGGGGTTAAGGGGGGTTAATTACAAACAAAGTTGTCCAAAATTGAACGCTATACACGATATCTACAGTACGGTTTTGACATGCAATTTGATGGTGCAGTCCCGGAGGGGTAAAGGGGTTAATCTGAAACTGAGAGGTCCTAAATTGAACGCTATACACGATAGCTATGTTTTTGTGATGATACATTGCAGTTTAATGATGCAGTCCCGGAAGGGGTTAAGGGGTTGATCTGAAACTTGAGTGGTCCAAAATTGAAGGCTGTACACATCCCAACAGCTTTGTTTTTTTTACTTTTGCTTTATGGTTTATTGCAGTTTGAACTGAGCATGCAGTCATGAATGGGTTTATTCCGAACTGAGTGGTCCAAAGTTGAACGCCATGCACACTCTGGCTTTTACTCATAACAGCTGTCCACGTCTCATGCGATAAATTTAATTTCCTCCCCAAAAGGCCAGTGATATTTTTTCTAGTGACATACAGTGATCTGTACGGATGGACGGACGTGCGTTGGCTGGATTGAGTACATTACAGATGCATGTGTAAATTCACTGACATTTCATGTGATGTGTGAAGGATCGCTTTGCCTAATATGTACATGTACAGTATGTCCATGATGCGTACAGTTGCTGTAAATCAGATTAAACCACATGGTTCAAATGCATTCTGCATTCTATATGCCATTATGTGCTGTTTCATGGAAGGCCAGATATAAACCTTTCCACCTTGTTACTATTATTCAATAACAAAATAAATAAACAGAAATTAATTTAAATTGTATTTATTTATGACAAAATGTGTATTGTTAGCAGTATAAATGGCTGTGCCAACAGAACATTTTTAATAATTGTTTACATTTATCAAAATCCTAAATATTACTAAGACTTACGGAATATTTTCCAGGGTATTGTGGAATTTATATGTGAATTTTTTTGTGTGCTGCACATTCACAAATCATTGTCTGCAAATTATGCATCTGATCTTGAGATGTGTGGCATGCATAACATATGAGTTGAATCGCAGGTGATTCTGTCCGACTGTGTCTGTACATGTATGTGTGCGTGTGTCCTTGTATGTGTGTGTGTGTGTGAGTAAGTGTATGCATTTATTTTGTGTCCATATGCGTGTGTGTCTGTGTGTTTGTTTGCAGAAATTGTGAAATTAACCTGGAAAAATTGTTTGATTATGGTTTGTATTTGGTACAACGTTGCCAGATCTGGCATAATTTTGACCCTTTTAGCATCTGGCATTATGCCTGGCATAATTTGGCCTTTTTTAGCCAAATTGTGGCATTAAAAAAAAAAAGGTCTCGACAATCATCACCAATGATCTCGACCGGAATTTGTTTTCGAAGATCCTGGTCTCGGCCTCGGAATTTGTGTAAAAATCCTGGTCTTGCCTCCAAAATTTGGGTCTGGACCTGGTCTTGGTCTGAAAAACGTTGAACATCCCTAGTCTTGGCTTCGAAAAATTTCTACGACTACCCCCCCCCCCCCCCCCCCCACTTACAGGAATTTTCCCAACCAATGGGTCCTGGTCTAGGCCTCGAAAGTTTGGAACGGGACCTGGTCTCGGCTTCGAAAATTTTCTACGACTACCCCCCCCCCCCCCCACGCTTACAGGATTTTTCTCAACCAATGGGTCCTGGTCTATGCCTCAACATTTCTTGGTTTCGGTCTAAAAAATGACTCTCGGCTCCAAAAGAGGGTTTGCCATAATTTTGGGGGATTTACCATAATTTTCGCTGCTCTCCTAGCATAATTGTATTTTTTTCACTGGCCACGCTGATTTGGTACCATATTGTGTTTACATTGCAACAACAACAAAATGACATTAGCCTTTGTGCCATCATCAGTGGCAGCACAGCTACATGTAGTATGCTCCCCGGGGAGTTGAGAGAGTACATAATATCATTGTGTGGGTTTGAAATGTACCGGATGACCATACATGGGAAATAATAATGATGTAAAGCGCAGTAGAGTATATATTTATAGTCTAATAGATTATAATAGCGCTAATAGATATAAATGTTCATAATCATTATTATTATTATTAGAATAGATTTCTATAGATTCTGCTTCCACTTTATATGCAAATCTTCAACACAGCTTTATTTTGCATGCTCCCAACTTATATTTTGACTTCATAATATTACTAGACAAGGTTGACTGCATAAACAGTCAAACCTGTGTAAAGTGACCACCCATGGGATACAACAAAAGTGGCCACTGTAGACAGGTGACCTCTATTAACAGGTTCTACAACACAGTTTTCTTTTGTAGGGGAACACTATTGGTGGCCACTATAGGCAGGTTCGCTGCTATAAACAGGTGGCCGCTAAGACAGGTTTGACTGTATAGTGTACAAAAAGAATTTACAAAAAATTTACTGACATAACATTTTTTATTAGTAATGGTACACTTGAGCCTGTTTGTAGTGACCACCTACATGTAAGAGAAGAACAAAAAAACTGTTAGTGTGAAGAGGTGACCTCAACAACAGACATCTTGTACTTCGCCACTCACTGTAGGAAAGAACACACTCATCCACAGTGTGAACACACTGTAAACACACTGTGTTTCTCAGTGTGGACCACAATGTTAAATTAGAGCATTTTCACAGTGTGAAAACCAACTCACACTGTGTACCCACTGTGAACACGCCACAATTTGAAATTGCCTACATTCACATTGTGTACAAAAATGCACTCACACTGTATATCTCAGCAATTTCACAGTGTGTTCAGTGTGTTCACAGTGTGTACACAGTGTTAGTTAGCTTTCACACTGTGAAAACGCTTGAATTTAACATTGCGGTCCACACTGTGAAACACACTGTATTCACACTGTGAGTTCTTTCCAGCAGGGCTATAGCCAGGTTGGCTGCTATAGACATGTGACCACTATAATACAGGTTTGACTGATAGTCTTAGTAGCAAATAGCAGTGCTGCAGGATTTCATTTACTGAATTACAAATGTCTTTCTGATAATTCTGAGGATATTTGCAACCCTGGAAAAGTTGGCAGGATAGCACCGTCAACAATCGATTCTGTGTCTACTTAAAATTGTTGTACTTCTTCCAATTGTTACTATCAATACAGCATTAAAGCAGCAACTATCTCTTACGTACAAAATGAAATGAATTCTGCAGAATAAAAGATACATATATGAGACTAAATCAATAAAGGGATGGTCCACGTCAACAATAATTTTACAGAATCAATATTCTAAGGTCAGAACTTGCAAATCGATGATTCAACGTTTGTTTCCATAAAAGAGAGAGAGAGAGATAAACTCAGGGCAATGCCGAAAAAAGAGAGCAGAAAAAAGAGCTTTAAGTCAAACAGTTAAAATCCTAGGGTTGACTTCACATGTTCATATCTTGTACTTGTCTCGGAATTCCAATTGATCCATATCGAGCTGACTGGTTAGTTTCATAGGCCCATATTCACAAAGGAGGTTTGTAGGAGGTTTGTACAAACCATGGTTTGTACAAACCTCCTACAAACCTCCTTTGTGAATACGGGGCATAGAGTCCCACAATTATATATCTTATTCCAATTGATCCATATAGAGTTGACTGAATCCTTTTTGTAAATATAGTCCCATTATTATATATCTAATTCAAATTGATCTACATCTAGTTGACTGAACATTTTATGTTTTGCAATTATTTTGTAATTAAAATCAATAGATAAAATACACTGCTATCTCGGTGCTTAATCGTTCTGGCAATAATACATGAATGTTATTGGAAATATGATAGAAAATACAATGTTACTCCATTATAATCATAATATTGACATTTAACGTATCTTGCATGTTTTTTTGCTTTTCTAATCCATATTGTTCTTCTGTACTTGATCGCTGTCCATGAAAACAAAAAACAAGTGAATATCACATTGCATTTTTTGCTCATTAACCCATCACATGTATTGCATTCATTTACCACATGTGGGATTTTCACACATTATTCAGTGAACATATCAGATTTCAGAAGCACACATTTTATCGACCCTTCGTTTTGCACATGTCAACAATGCTACTACATGATCCCTTTAAAGGGATCTAGTAACTTTGTTGAGATGTGCAAAAACTGATGAATGGTTGATGCAATGTATACTGTTGTTATCTCATATGTCCTCAGGGTATTGTGTGAAAATTTCAGGTCAAATGGACAATGTATGGCCAAGTAATGAGCGAAAATGCAAAGTGATATTGGGTGATATTCACCAACTCACTGCATTCACTTTGTACAGGGATGAAAATCTCGCCCGGAGATTTTCTTATCTAAATACTTCAATCATACATATCTTTGTAATGAAAGGGAAATTTGAAAAACCGAAAGCTGTCCCATGATTTTATTGTTAATACGAATACAACAAGGTATAAAGGAACCGCTAGAATTACAATTTTATTTTGAGGATTTGGACAATGTTACTAAGTCCCTTTAACCAATTGTCTATGTCAACCTGATGGGCCCTGTATTAACTCAATTCGGATTGCAACATTTAGTAGGCAACCGGTTAACAATGCGCTTCAGCTAAAAGGTCACAGGGTTCAAGAAACACTTAGTGTCACTTCATACAACCGTCCGTCCGGTCCGTCGTCCGGTCCGCCACCAAACCAAGATCAAGCACACCTCGCTCCTTAGCCTTTCACTTTGATTAAGCCAATCAAAGTAAAGCCTGTATGTACAGTGGCGTAGCGCTGAGGGGCGTGTGGGATCACGTGCGCCCCCACAATAATTTTTAAAAAACAATAAAAAACATAAAAGGAAAATTCTTTACAAAATTAAAGAAATACATAGAGTTTGCCTCTTACTAATTTGCGTGCCCTTCAAGTCAGTTTGACCATGCCCACGATAATTTAATAAAAACAATTAAAAAACATAGAAGGAAAATTATTTACAAAATAAAGAAATATGTAACATTGGAGTGTGCCCACCCAATCAGTTTGACAATGCCCACGATAATTTAATAAAAACAATAACAAACATAAAAGGAAAAGTCTTTACAAAATAAAGAAATACACAGAGTGCCTGCCCCCCAATAATTTGTACACCCTTCCAATCAGTCTGACCACGCTATGCCACTGCTTATGTACCAAGCTACTGCCTAAGTACTAGTGTAGTGTGAGCATTACTTTTCCTGTTGAGTACCTGTGCCTGGAAGGCATAGCACTAAGCTACACCTCATCACTCAAGAAAGAAATTGGCGCTAGGTCACTTTTAGTACTTCAGAGATCAACGTGTACAAAGATTAGAGTAGATGCACTATAGAAACCGAATTAAGCTGTCTAATGTTTTGGATTGATATATCAAAAATAAGAAATAATAATCAATATCACAATATTTCCCATACATTGTAGAAGCTCAGATCTACAAGATGGTATTAAAGCTAAGGCTGAGTCATGTCGGTAATTGTCGGAACCGGGTCCCGATAAACTTTTACCGGTCGGGAACCGGTATCCCGATAAATTTTTACCGTCGAAACTCGGACCGGTAAAATCACGCAATCGTGCAAGCATCGGCAAAAATGCACTGTTTGGGGCTTATATTGCTCTTTTTATATGCAAATAACATTATAAATACTGAGGCTTTTATGGATTTACATATCAATCTTTACGAAAAAAATAGTTACAGACTATTCAGAATTAACTCAGTTTCGCAAGAAAAGTTTTTTTTTTCCGAAGTAAATTGGACCTAGAAATCGATAGTTTGTTCACCATTGCGCATCGCAACACGTTTCACAGAAACTTAGCCCGCTAGTTGGGGGGAAACATCACATGTACAATCGCTTGTGACTGAGCCACTGCCCTCAAAAAGTGGCTATAAATTAGCCTTTTCGCAATCAACACGATTTTGGTAGTCTACTTACATGATAACATGGCATTTGAAAGCTGAACAGAATACAAAATCACCCCCAAAACAATGAAAAAACTGTGCCGAATTATCGATAAATTTCCAAGGAACATTCGTGATCGTGAGGTTAACTGAAACCGGACGGCTAGAGTTTTCGGGCCGCTGTTTCATGCATATCGCTCGTATACTTTGCGTGCAAGTTACAGGTCTTTTTTCTTACGCGAGAATAGGCGAGATTCATCCGCCGGCCGGTGGAACTATGTTAATTCATTCGCCATACCTTATACATGTAGTCGTTTTTTATCGATATTTTGCGTAATTGTTTTCATTGTTTTGGGGCTCATTTTTGTTTCTGTTCAGCTATCAAACGCCATGAAATCATGTAAGTAGAATATCAAAACATTTTAAAATGGTGCAAATGACAAAAAAACGTATTTTGAGCCACTTTTTGAATGCACAGGCTCATCAGCTGGATCATACAAAGATCCATCAGACAACTCCCCTGGAGTATCGGACTAACTTTGTGTGCACATCCGCCGACAATATCGTTCAAATGACTAGCAATTTTGCGCTTCCTGTTCAATTTCTGACTGTCAAATGAAGTAACGAACCAGGAATTTGTCGAAAATAACCACTCTTTAAAGTAAATGATATCAATTGCCCCGTTTTTATTTGAATTCCGCTACATTATTGTGATAATCTTAATTTCTTTTTTAACATTTTTTTTTTTTTTTTTTTTCGGGGCACCGTTTCCGATATAACGAAACCGGGTCCCGATTGAAACGGTCGGTAACCGGTGTGATCGACCGAACCGACTCAGCCTTAATTAAAGCATAACTCAATTTAGGCAAAATCTGACTTCAAGCCCTTATATCACTCACACCTAACGAACTGTGCTGGAAAAGATGAGCATCACATTATATGCAAGTTCTCCGTAAAATGTTTGACCTGCATTTCACTATTCAGTGTTTGGCCGAATGAACTGGGCAACTATACATTATCAGAATATATTTCCAAGATCTTAGATTAAAATGAAAAATGTTTTAAACATTAAGCAAATCTGAATCTCTAGATGTATTTTACTTTCTCCTGTACACATGTTTCGCACAAATCTTGCCCTACATTAAATGCTCATACTGCGTATAACCTGTGTCTGGAGTTAAAGGTACTGCACACGTGCACACTAATTAATTAAATATTCTAAATAAACATGTATGCACCAAGAGGGTTATCTAAATCATAAGGGTATATAGCTCGACCGTATTAAAGGCGACTCCGCAAGGGCAAGCAAGCTCACCTGGTATTAAAAAACACCTGCTCTACCGTGACCGTACCGGGCCTTGTCACTTAGTGCGAGAGTGGTGCCCCCAAGCCACGAGACACTTCAGTTACAGCTCAATACCCCTTTTGGCGCTTATGTCAGGGAAAAGGTTACTGATTTATAACACACAAAATGTGCCTGCGGGCCCGAGAAGGTTAAGATATGTGTTTACAGTATGAGTATATATTTGGAGCAGGAGTACGGTGAGATACTGAACCACCTCTACCAAGGTCTATAAGGATGTTTCCATATCACTGTATTATGTGACCCGCTATATAGCAAAACCGGCACTTGTCTATAATTCATGTCTTGAAGAAATGGGCATTTTAAGTTCACACAATGTGTGTAAAAGACATATGATTGTAAAATTTAAACAATCATAACTCCCCTTTAAGCGTTTAACACTTATATTTCAGATTACAAATCTAGGATATGGAAATCATAAAGTTAATGTATATTAAAATCATTTTTTGTAAGATTAAACAATACATATCCTACGGTGAGAGAAAGAAGGACATTAAGCAGATTTTTGCCTAAATAAATAGTTAAATGGATCTTGTAAGTCAGAGTCTCCTCTATAATGATGCAACATTTTCTAAACATTGTTTACTTTTGGAATATTCATTGAATATCAAAGGGAGCTGTGTTTGGTTTCTAGATGGCTTTCAACTTTAAACATGGTTTTCTCAGGAGTACAAAAAGTGACTTAGCACCCTTCTCTTTCTCAACCGACCATACTGAAGGAGACGTTTTCTAAGGTGAAGGATGGTTCAAAATTGATAATTGAATGAAAAAAATGGAGCAAAAATTTCTTTGTTAAATTGAATTAAATTCTAAGGTGAACTCAGTTCCCCTTGCGCTTTTCACTGAAATCACAATACAGACCAGAGTGCATCGTGTGTTAACCCATTCAGGACAGGTCCTGAAAAATACTTACTAGGGCTGTGGTATTGTACAGAGAATTAATTTAATACACAAAACCAAATAGTATTAAATTAATAATAGTAAATATATAATCCATTGCGGATATAGCATCGGAAATAATATCGCTAGTGATATTCGTTTGTCTCGCAATGTATGGTCAAACTAGGAATCTAAAAGATCATGACGTTTCGTATGCCGCTTATGCGAGATTGTGAGTTTTGGAGCCATGGTAGAGCATAAAAACCGATTGTCTACATTAGATTATATAATTTGACAAAGTATTGCAGCGGCATACGAAACGTCATGATCTTTTAGATTCCTAGTTTGACCATACATTGCGAGACAAACGAATATCACTAGCGATATTATTTCCGATAGTATTACATTAGTTAAACATGTTTATGAAAGAAACTACTTAGATACAGATGAAGCATGAATTTATATAGATATTATTGCCTTTATCTTTGGAATGTGATCAAAAATATGGTTTGAAAAGATATGATTTGTATTCAAAAGGAAAATATAGTTAGGGGGAAAATGAAATGAGAAGAAGAAAGGAGGAAGAGAAGCTTAGAGTTGACTGATGCAATGCAAAAATGTAATCTACCATGTAGATAATTGTTTCTCAAAATGTCTTATCATGCATTTTAGCTAAGTCGTGCAGAATGTAACAAAGATATAGCACACATACGGACACATGCAAACATACACACAATGTCTCTATAGATGTTTATCTCTTCCATTCTCAAGTGGTCTTCCGTTTAAATCACATGTCATCGGAGAAACACAAACAAACAAAAAAATGCAGTGGTCAAAATACCTTTCCATTATGTTACTCCGCATTGGGGGCGGGAGAATTAATTTTGACCCAAATAAAGAGGTTAAACATGTACTAAGAGCATGCTCTGATCCGATTAGATCGCCCCCGTCATTCTCCCTGAAAAGAAATTAAATGGACCTTTAAGTCGGGCGACCACACGCGAGCCCCAAATCCATTTACGCGACAAGCAATCAGCACTGGTACAGTAGTAGAAGTACAAAGGTAACGCTAACAGACTCAGGACTTAATGTGATTACATTCTCTCGCCATCCTCCGGGACCTTTCATATTTGAATAGAGGCTGAAAGCTTTTATTACAAAATACAAATGTATTTATATTGTAACCATTTCCCCGTCCATTTAAATCGCACTCACTGTGTGTCTAGCTATAAATGGAAATGCATCGCAGGCCCGATATTCGCTACAGAGATGTCTGGAGTGGTCAAGCAGCTCTAGATGTTTCACTTCGTTCTCCGAGTGTTCTTCGAATGACTGCAAATTTTCAGTATCCCCAAATTATCTTTTTGCTTTTCATTCGAGTACATTCAAAGTACAAAATGTGAATTTTTCTACTGATTTTAGTAATTTTTGTATGTGATTCATAACACATTATAAACATTCTCCCCTATTCATTTGAGAACATTGTTAAAATGTGAAAGAAATTTATATTTCAATAGTGGTGGTGATGGTGTTGGTAGTGTTTGTGGTAGTGGTGGTGGTGGTTTGTGGTTTGGGGTTGTGGTTTTGGTTGTGGTGGTAGCGGTGGTAGCGGTGGTGGTGGCGGTAGTTGGAGATAAGTAGTGGTTAAGTAGTGGTAGTGGTTAAGTGGCGGTAGTTGTGGTAGTGTTACTAAATGAATAAATAACTTTGAAGTCCAGACAAACATACTGAAAACATACTGGTGGTGGTGGTGGTGGTGGTGGTGGTGGTGGTGGTGGTGGTGGTGGTGGTGGTGGTGGTGGTGGTGGTGGTGGTGGTGGTGGTGGTGGTGGTGGTGGTGGTGGTGGTATGTGATGGTGTTAGTGGTGGTGTGGTGGTAGTGGTAGTGATAGTTGGAGATAAGTAGTGGTTAAGTGGCATTTGTTGTGGTAGTGTTGCTAAAATGAATAGATAATTTTAATGTACAGAAAAACATACTGAAAAAAATAAAGATCCTTAAAAATGACTGACATTCTAGTTTCACACTCCTGCTGAGCAAAAGAAATTCAATAACCACTGCACAATTTCTAAAATGGGGGGAGGGGGGTGGGTAAAATTTAGACCAAAAACGACTTACCATGCTGTCATTCCAGAGCATTTTCAGCCGATATCCCGGCAGAATATCCGTCCGGTTGTTCACGTCCTCCAGTCCCAAAATGGTGGCCGGTAGGCACCCCTGGCCACCATCCCAAGTCCCGCCGCGCATCGGGAAGATGCCGCCGAAATATAGATCCTTTAGCCCCGACGAGGCCTCAGCGGCCGCTATCTCCTCTGCCGTCGGGTGGGTTTGGGAGGCGTAGTTAGCCAGACACGTCGCCGTGCAGCAGGCGGCGAGCGAAAACAGGAGCGTGAAAAACTTGCACCTCGGCTCCCGAGATTGGCGTCTGCCAATTCGCGCCATTATTTTTTAGGTTTCGCGATGATGAATAATCGCTTAGGTCAGATTAGAATAAAGGTTTATTTAATAAAGGATGTTCACAAAACACTTCATATAAATATGCAATTGTGTTTTTGTTTAGCTTCAAGAAATAAACACTTCTCCAAGCTGGCTGTAGTATATTCCGTATCACAATTCGCGAATTAGTATGTCAATCAAAATTTCAAATGAAATCGCCTTTCCACTTCACCTTTTGTGTGGATACGATCTGATAAGGCCCCAAAAATCAAAATCCTGTACTTCTTGCCGTATATAATACTCCTTGATAGTGCGACACAAAATGACTAGAAAATACTAAAAGCTGCCGAAATAATAAAGGTTTCCAGTTTATAGTATCAGTATTATCAAACGTGCCACGATGGGATCGGAGGGGATCGGAGAGCTAGGTAGAGAGCGCGGTATGTCCGGGTTCCTGCGTTGCTAGCTTACGGTATGGGGATGAGGAAAGGCAACCGTACATAGTAGCCTACCTAGTACAACATGAAACAGCGCGGCGGTATAATGCGCGATTCTTCGTAGCTACGGTATAGCTAGCAACGACAGGTGTAATTTACGCACACGCCGGGCGCTGGTAGAGTGTACGTGTTTACTGTATTCACATCAGTACAAGATAAGGTGAAAGCGAAAGTGTTGGATGCAGGGTAGAGGAGCGAGGTATCCAGCCCGCTACCGGTACAAGGGGCATCTACGATTACCAAGTGTACATGTATATAATTTAGAAGTACAAGACGTTCCATACATTATTTTAGAAAAGATTGGATTGTAATGTATGAATATTTAGAATGTTAATACAACTCCGTGAGGGCATAACCTGCGCGCAGTGGATGAGTAATAGAATTATACTAGTAATTCTAGAAGAAAAAAAACGAACGAAAGTACCCTATAAAGTTCCTAGATGTACATGTGGCATGTTGTGTGCGTGGCGCATGCCGGACAGGAACTTCTTACCGTTATATTTGGGGGATGTGGCAATCGACAAACCAATGTAAGAGCAGGTGTGGCAATCGACGAACCTCGGTAAGAATAAAGTGTGGCGATCGACGAACCTTTGTAAGAGCAGGTGTGGCGATCGACGAACCTTGGTAATAGCAGGTGTGGCAATCGACGAACCTTGGTAAGAATAAAGTGTGGCGATCGACGAACCTCGGTAAGAATAAAGTGTGGCGATCGACGAACCTTTGTATGAGCAGGTGTGGCAATCGACGAACCTTGGTAAGAGTAAAGTGTGGCAATCGACGAACCTTGGTAAGAGTAAGGTGTGGCAATCGACGAACCTCGGTAAGAATAAAGTGTGGCGATCGACGAACCTTTGTTTGAGCAGGTGTGGCGATCGACGAACCTTGGTAAGTGCAGGTGTGGCAATCGACGCACCTTTGTTGTGATTATTTTATGTAAACCATGAAATTTGGTTCTATTTGAGTGAAAATGTTATATTTTAGACCATCTATAATTGCATGAAACGGTCCATTTTTTTAGACTTTTTTGGAAAGTCTACTTTTTTTTTGGAATGGGTTAACTCTAAGTCCAACCTTAAATGAAGTTCAACTCAAAATCTTTGTGAAACACCCCGTAATATAAATTGATGTTCATTCTCACTCATCCAGTCGAAGTAGATTATCAATCATTATAAAGTTCCTAGATGTACATGTGGTATTGTGTGCGTGGCGCATGCCGGACAGGAACTTCTTACCGTTATCTTATATTATAATCTCCCGTCTCTGTATGTTTGACGGCTGTCAACTTCGCCGTCTATTAATTAGAAGATAACAGCATAGTAAATAGTAATTAAGTTGTAGTAGAAATAATTATTTCCATTAGATACAGTAGGCGGGCCTTGGATATTTCCAAGTGGATCTGGACGTTCGGTCTCAGCAAATATAAACAAACGAACGACGCAGTGATGGCGTAGCGAGGGGGCTCGACCCCCCCCCCCCCCCCCCCCCCCGGAGTTACTCCCTTATTTGGCTTACTAGCCGATATTTTTTATTTGGGGCTTTGAATAGCTACAGCCCGAAAGCTTCCTTGTGCTCGTTCCCCTGAACCCCACAAAAAGAAGCTAGCGTGAATGCGCTCGCAGGTTGGAGACCACTTCCAGAATGGCTACGCCACTGGAACGCAGTGTCGTATTTTAGGAGGCGGGGGTCGGGGGGGGGGGTATATTGGCGATACGGGTAAGTGCCTCCTTTTTCGGGGCCGATTGCCGGTTTTAAGGGTCTCATCTTCTTCCAAAAAAAGGCCCGCTCTGTATATTTATATAAACGATACCCGCTCGTTAGACCTACATGTATGAGTAAAACATAGCCGCTCTATAGACTATGAGTTAAAAAATAGCCGCTCTTTAGACCTATATGACAAAAGCTGGACAGCTCCCAAGACCCTATTTATTCACCCTCTCATCCGCTCCCTAGACCCCCCCCCCTTTTGAACTTGGCTGAGGCACACCCTCGCAAAAATATAGTTCGAGTACCCCAAACCCCCCCCCCCCCCCCCCACCACCCCCGGGGTGTGGGGGCTGGGACAGTTAGTTACATACCCACATGGAAGGGATTTGGGGGAATTTGGAGTCGTTGAAAACCAGTGTGTTTACGGCATATACATTTAAAGAACAAAATTCAAATTTAATGAATAGCGTTTCAATTAGTCATTACACGATACGCCTATCAAAATTTAATTGGGGGCCTCAACACACAATCACTTCTCGTGGCGTGGCTACGGCACGGGGGGGGGGGTATTCCCTATACCTTGCATTATAGCTATGTGCCCCCTTTTCAGCTCAATTTTTCGTTCCGGAGATCCCCTAAATCCTAAATATCGGCCATTCTATCGTTCCGAATACCCCTCCCATCCCCCCCCCCCCCCCCCCCCCCCCAATCTTAAATATCGGCCGTTTCGCCATTCCGGCGTTCCGCTGGGTCCGCTGGTAGTGAATTTGAACAGCCGCCGGGCATTTCCATTCCGCCGTTCCACTGGGTCCACTGGCGATCTGCTCCGGAGACTCCCTTGCAAATGTGGTGAGTGGCGATCCGCTCCGGAGCTCTACACTGGAGCTCTGGGGAGCGACATACCTACAATTTGGTGAAGTGCCCCCCCCCCCCCCCCCCCCCCCCTTCTCGCTACATTGCTTGCGGGGGAAATGGACCACGGAAATTGGCAAAAATCATCATCATCATCATCATCGAAAGTAAAGTTTGGCAAAGGCTCCCTGGTGCTACACAAGCATGACAGGTGGTAATACAATTGTAAAAATATACTTGAATACATTTTCATTGATTCTGATTATGTCTGTTTTTATGTCATTTTTTCCAATTTTTTTTTTTTTTTTTTCCAAATTTTTTTTTTTTTTTTTTAAATCAACGAGAGATCAACGCGCTCTGGACTTACCAGATGTGCCATAGGGTATTGTATTCTTTACAGACGTGTCTGCACAGCGCCCGCTTTGTGTTAACGGGGTGCTATGTGTATGAGAACATACCTCAAAATGAGTTATCAATTCTTTTTATACCATTTCAGCATTGCAGTACGATAACTAGTGGCGTAGTTATACGAGGGGCTCGGGGGCGCGGGGACACATCCTCCCAATAATTCGACAAAACAATACAAAAAGCACTGATATGTCAAAATCTAAAGAAAGGTGAAAATCAAAAAATACACAAGGTGTGTCCCCAAATAGTTCGCCACCCGACCCCCCCCCCCCCCCCCCCTCCCCCCTCCACTTCCCCCATTCAGGTCGACACCGCTAAGCCACAAAATATATCAGTATTCAATGGTAAAACACCAGGAGGTGTTTAACAAAGATTCCAAGTTCAAATTAACTCTTAACGTGGACCTAAAACATTTTGGGGAAAAACGTTAGTTTCTTCAGCTTAAAAATCATTAATATTTGTTATTATCAAGGAGCATTGATTATATTGATATACATTTTTGTTGGAAGTCTCAAATACAATGTACTTGCATTTGTTTGCTTTTTGATATGTTCTATTTCAAGACAACAAAAGGCCGACCATAACTTTAAGTCCAACCTTAATTGAAGTTCAACTTAAAATCTTTGTGAAACACCCCGTGATATAAATTGATGTATATTCTCACTCATCCAGTCGAAGTAGATATCAAGAATTATTATTATTCTGGTAGTCCAGAATTTGATTCATAAATCTTGATACCCTGTAATATGTTATGTTTGTTTTGCAAAGAACATATTTAATTCACTTTAAAATGTCTCAACAGGAATATACTTTAATGCGAGAGGCAAGAATTGAAATAAAACGGGGAAACCCCCATCGTATAAGTTGCGGCCACTGATTTCCATTTCTAGTTCAAAGTTTCGTTTAACTCTTGACTCAAGTGTCGCCTGCGCATCGCATGCAATTCAAACAAATAGTTTATCTCCCATATTCAACAGACTCTGGTTTCTTTAAGGTCACCCAAACCCACTTTTTTTTTACACTTTTGCATTAACCTTCTGAGTGCCACAGTCGACTCAAGTCAAAATACTCTAATATCATAATGATCTCTTGATTTTGTCCATATTTGCACATAATCAATGCATTTTGAATTAATCGTACATACGCTCAGACTTCTACCAAGAGGAACTTGCTTTCTAATCATTGTAGATTAATGGGGGATTAAACCCTAATAAGGCCCAAATTAACCCAAAATATGAATTTCATGACCTCATTTGCATACGTTACCATAAATATGTATTTGAGCGAATTAAAAAAAAATTACCAAGTAATCTATACACTTTACTTGACGCGCGGGCAACTTTGTGGCAATCGGGCGTTTCACAGCCGAGATCTACTCGACCCGATCCGACTGGTTTTCACTTTTCAGTCAGGCTAGAGTCAGTTTCGTTCAGTCGGAGCCGATCCAACATGTTGAATCGGCCTTGAATGACCTCCGACTGGCATTCGACTAAAATACAAATGGAGTCCTGAGGCAGCACATACCGAGTTAATCAGGCTGAAAACCAGTCGGATCGGGTCGAGTCGGCTCTGTCTGCGCCGGGCATCAAGGATCACAGTCGAGATCATAATGCCCCCGGCCGTGCAAAGACCTCATATAGCCCGGCTTTTTTAGGGTTAAAAGGGTAGTTGGGTTTTGGTATAGAGGGCGCTAAACAATTTTGTTTGTGTGAGACAATGAAAAACAGAGTGTCCAATTTGAAAGAGCATACAACTTTAATGACAGAGTAACTTTATTTGATCAAAATCGGTTCAGAGGCGGCTGAAATATCCATAAATATATTAACCATTTGTAAGAATTCTGGGGCCCCCACAATAATTCAATAATTTTGAACCAGTTGTTGAAAAAAGGAATGCTTACTCTTTTCAAGAATTTACAAAAGATGTTTTTAAATATTTGTTGATGATCTCTCTATTTAAAGGGATGCCTGTAAAGTGTCAGATATTGCACAAAATGACATTTGAGACTTCAATCCTATATCAATATCATTGTAAAATATATACAATTGAAAGATTTGTGAAAGTTTGAAAGAAAACGAACACTGTTTACCTAGTGAAAAAACGAATATTGAGTTCATATTTTATCACCGAATACTGATGGCCTGCCGTAGATTTGTCGCAGTAATAATCATCCGTTTGCGATATCCGCACCCCGTTTATGTTTACAGACGATACAGAATTCATGAAATTTGCGCGCGCTCGGCTCAAATTTCAGTCGGGTCGGGAAGGTTTCCCACGCGCGCTGGCCGGACGTGTTCAGCTACGGCAATTGTACTTTTTATCAAAAGCGTTGCTAATAATGAAATGAAATAATGATTTTCAATGATAATTACCTTCATACTAAAGGGACATTTGAACAAATCTAACCCTATTTTATTCTTCTCTTACCATAAGGCTTATAACACGGCAGAAGAGAAACGAGGAAGCTCCAATTATTTTTCTTGGAGTTAGACAATTTACAGGCATCACTTTAATCATTATTTGGACAAAACATCGCATGCACAAATTTGTATTAAAAATGGTTGAAACCAATGAGTTTTTAGAGAGCGCCCTTTTGAATGTTTAAAGCTCTTTTTGAATGATAACAGGCTTTTTACTTAGTTGTTTGTTAGTTTGCATACCTTTCGAGCATGGTAAAGTTATAACAATTAGCTTGTAATGTAATGGTTACTAAAATTCAATATGACCAAAACTATACTCTCTTTACCAAAACTCAACTATCCCTTTAAGTTATTAGTGTAAATTTCCCTATAGAACTCCGTCGAGACAGCGGAGTTTTTAAATTGATAGTTGAACAGTCAGAGAGTTAATGCATTTAAAAGGCAAGAAGTGAAATAAAAGGGGCGTCCCTACGTCAATGAGATCGGTGCCAAGACTTTCAAGATGACTACATGCATGGGTTGCCCGCTTTCCCCCGTAACGTATGACGTCATTTAATGTTGTCCATTGCCATGGTGATTTGATGATAATACGCGGCGGTTTTAGCCGTGGGACGTTATTTTAATTTAAAGGCTAAATGGCAACATTGTAAAAAGAACGTATAGCACATACTTACATTAGGCCAACCAATTTATTAATTTTGCTGAAATAGTATTAGAATGTTGTAATAAAATACAAGCTGAAAGTTACATGCGCACAGTTGAGATTGTAAATATTTCACAGCCAGTAGGCCCGCCTTGAGCAAGTACCGGTGACTACGTCACTTAATCAGTCCGTGCGGCTGCTTTGCACGTGATATCAACTTGCGGATCAATCGTATCGTGCGTTATTATACCGCTGTTATCACTAATATAGTTGAACATACTCTAATCGATACATTTTGAATGAATTGTATTATTATACTCAGACTTCTACCAAGCTGAATTTGCGTTCTAATCATTCATTGTAGAATGTAGATGGATGAGTCATGTAAACGTGCCGAACTCCGTCAAGACAGTGGAGTAATTTACATTTAATTTGAAGGTCAGAGCTTTAATGCATTTATAGAGGCAAGAAAGAGAAATAAAAAGGGGAATCCCACTTTTGAATAGTTACGCCCACTTAAGAGAGAGAGAGGTCGGTGCCAACCCTCTCAAGATGGCTACATGCATGGATTGCCCGCTTTCCC
>JBAMJV010002605.1:0-21022 GCA_037951105.1 Echinarachnius parma | reverse complement strand
TCTGATATGGCCGAGTAATGAGCGGAAATGCAGTTATATTTGCTAACTCATTGTAGTGACTTTGTACACCGACTTCAATCATAAATATCTGTTTAACGAAAGGGACATCCAAAAAAAATTAAACATCATGCTTCTATTGATAATATGAAAACAACAAGGTATGAAACATTCACTAGAGTCCTAAGTAAGTTTTATGGATTTGGACAATGTTACTCGATCCCTTTAAATGATTAAAAGCTTGTTATTGAAGCAGCATAGTAAATGCACCAAACTATTTGAAACACTCCCTCAAGAAAACAAAATCCATTTTTTCTTTCTTTTGGCTTTTGGGTGACAAAGATATTTGTTTTCAATAAATCAGTTGGGATCTCCACCTACCTTTCCTTTTATGAGCAGCTGACCGTTGCCCTTCTGGACAATTGCATCGATGGGGGCAACACCCTCGCGTTGACTGGACATCATGACCAAACGTCCGAGTTCCCAGATGCGGCTGTACGAGTACGGGATGGTACTGCTGAGGACCTCGTCTCGGTTGAGCGGGGCAAACACGATTGAACTTACGCACCTAAGACAGTAAGACAGACATACATGTACATGTAGGTAAATAAATGAAATAAATTAGTTATAAATCAATAATCTAATAAGTTGACAAACTGTACTATATAGGAGATTTTAACTAAGCTTTCCACATTTTCTGACCCGCTGTTTGAAAAGAAACAGGAAAAACAACACAACTGCCCTGAAATTGATTGTTTTAACAATCAAATTTTCAAATTAATTTTGATTCATCTTCACATGGAAGGCACATGTGAAGTTGCTGCAAATTCTGTAGTCACAAATACATACATGTAGCGTGTTCAGACCAAAATGTTGAGGCAATCTGTGCAGCTCTGGGGACATTTTTGCACGACTGGTGAATCGTGGCAAAAATCCTACAGAGTGCGGTTGGCTTTATTAAAGGGAAACATAGCTCATTTCACTCACCCCATAGAGTTGACCACGGTATTCCGGAAGCACATTTCCACCTGGTGGTTGTCCTTGGCTTCCACTATGACAGTCTGCTGAGGACCGTCCCCGACCAGGGCAGACGGGGTAGAGAGGCTTCCCATGGATTGCAGATATTTCCATCTGGGGGGTGTTTCACAAAGATTCAAAGTTTTCCCTTGATCGGAATTTCGAGCAGAATAATTGATTTAGGTGCCACAGAGATTGGAGATATATTTATGAGGTAAATTCAATGGGCCCAAGGGTGCTTGTTATAATGAGGTTTCACTGTAATACCAATGTCATAGTAACGCTCAGAGGATTAACAGCTACATGTATTATAAACCTCACTTCGAGAATCCTGCAATCGGATTGATTGAACGATCGATCATATTTTTCAATATTGACCGCTCAGCAAACAGACATAAAATAAAACAAAATAAAACAAAACAAACAAAGTGGGCTCTGGGCCATTGCATTTGGGCATGCAATAGTTGTTAATTCGCGTAATCATAAATGGAAAGGTAGCGCAATACGCACAGTTATTTTTTACAACGTGCTCTGCGCTAGCACTATTAGTAAAGGGGGTCAGTGTCAAAAACAGAACACAGTCAATTTGGGTTCAATGATCAATTGCTGTTTTCCTTTATACTTTTCTTGTATTTAATGTAAATCATCTATTTTAGTAATATATCAATCAGATTAAATAATAATAATAATATCCACTATTTATATAGCGCCTATCACGATTTATAATCATCTCTAAGCGCTTTACAATTTTATTATTACCCCAGTCATAGGATACAATGCAAACCAGCACACATTGTGTGCACCATCTCCACTCCCTGGGGAGTATTCCTTCCAAGCGCTCAGTGGGCTCAAGAAGATCGTTCACATAAAGGCTTTCACCTCCTACCGGTCCCCATTTATACACCTGGGTAGAGAGCAGCAATAGTGGATGAATTGTCTTGCTGAAGGACAATCGCCGTGGGCAGGGTTCGAACTCGGGATCTCATGATCGGAAAGCGCGCGCTCTACCAATCTTGCCACACCACATCCATTAAAGGTTACTTCAGTATGTAAAACAATTATTGCCTTCTTCAATATTCGGTGTATATTGAAATTATATGCCCCTCATAGCAGTCAATAATGTACAACGTACCTGTAATTCTGGAAACGCCCTCCCCATCCCGTCACAGTCCAGTATGGGCAGACCAAGCTCAGCGCCAACGACCAGGGGCTCCATCGAATTCATCCCGCCGATTTCTCCAGAAACTATGGCGACGATGCGCCTGCCTTTTCGCACGGCTGGGCAAAAGTTGTAGTCACTGATAAACACCAGTCCCGCCTGACTGGCATCACTTGGATCTGGAAAGGAAGGATAAATTTGGTTTAGTTAAATTTGTTTATTTAACCATAAAATGAATATACATGTACATGTATATATACAAATTAGTATATTATTAACATAATATAGTAAGGTCACCCACGGGCGTAGCGAGTTACAAATACCTATTCAACTGGGGGGGATGGATGAATAGATCATCCCCCCCATTTGAATGGGTATCAATGTCATGTATATGCCCGTGAGGTCACCCTTAGAAGCAGATTGCTTATGGTAGGGGCCTTAAAATGAAAACAAACTACACAAATTGATACAGTTTAAATGCTTTAAAATAACATGATACAAACACACATGCACGCTCACACATACACATACACACAGACATTCAAAATATCCTCCTCTGCTCAAACTTTTTTACATAAATCATTAAATAATAATTGTGTACATCGTACTTTAAATCGAGATGTATAGTTGTATAGAGTTGTTTATTTGTTTTCTTAATCTGAAAATAGTTCTGCCGATCTCGCAAATTGCCTTAACTTTGTACAGTTATAAATCTCCCGGGGAGACATTGACAGATACAAATATTTCAATCACAAATATCTTCAAAACAAAGAGAAATTTTACAAACTGTAACCTGGTCCATGTTTCTATTGGTAATACAAATACAACAAGATACATTGTATGTGAGAACTGCTAGAGTTCTAGTTTTGTCAATTTTGACAATGTTACCCTGGTCAAGAGAAACACATTGTAGTCATGCCTGTACAAAATGTGCACATATTCCATTCCCTCTGGAGTATTCCAGCCTGCCTTTCTAAATGCTTGCCAAAACTTGTAGTCATGAGGCTAGCAATCAATGAAATACAGCAGTCCTGCTTGGTTTGCACCATTGGGATCTGAGAAATAATAACTAGAAATATCACTATGCGTGGAGACACTTCACCAAATTTTGGGTAGGTATGTGCCGCCCAAGGGTTCCAATGTAGGGGCTCCGGAGCAGATCACCGCGTTTGAAAGGGGGGGTCTCCAGAGCGGATCGCCCCTCGCCACAATTGCAAGGGGGTCTCTGGAGCAGATCGCCACGTTTGGAAGGGAGGACTCCGGTGGCTGTTCAAATTCACTACCAGTGGACCCAGCGGAACGGCGAAACGGCTGATATTAAGGATTTTGGGGGTCTTAGGAACAAAAAATTGAGCCAAAAAGGGGGCATTGCGGGGGGCACATACCGTTAGTACCAGGTATAGGGTGTACCCCCCCCCCCCCCCCACCCACATTGGCAAGTTTCAGTAGAATATACTATATACCATTTTTTTCATATAAACTTCACCATTTTTATGCCAAGTTTCATAAGAATATACTCTAAAAGGTTTTTCATATAAGCATGACTATTGGCATGCCAAGTTTCACAAGAATATACTATAAAAACGTTTTTCATATAAACTTGAAAATTCCCCCCCCCCCCCCCAAACCAAAAATAAATAAAGGAAATGAATAACTTCCAGTACAAACCTGTCTCATCTTTTTGTTTCTTCAACTCCTCTGGATCGGCTTGCAGTACGTTCTCAATGCAGGTAATGGCGCGACTCAGTTCTGTCCCATTTACAAGTTTCTCTATGAATATCTATTATTACTAATTTGCATGCCAAGTTACGAACCTGTCTCATCTTTTTGTTTCTTCAACTCCTCTGGATCGGCTTGCAGAACGTTCTCAATGCAGGCAATGGCCCGGCCCAGTTCTGTTCCATTTACAAGTTTCTATAAATATCTATTATTACCGATTTTGCATGCCAAGTTACGAACCTGTCTCATCTTTTTGTTTCTTCAACTCCTCTGGATCGGCTTGCAGAACGTTCTCAATGCAGGCAATGGCCCGGCCCAGTTCTGTCCCATTTACAAGTTTCTCTATGAATACAGCCGGGGCTCCCATAAAACCCACAGAAATAGCACAACCTTCTAGATCGGGAGTTGTACCAAGCCTGTTTAAAAATAGAAACATAAGAAAATTGAATAAATCTCCTCAACCAGTTCAGGGCCCCGCAACAAAGAGATTCACAATTAATCGTACGATTGATTAATTGATCAATCGTACGATTAATCGTGAATCGTGAATAACCCTTAGGACTGATTGATTTTGCGAGAGCATGTATTCACTTTTGACCATAGCCTGAGTAATGTAAAAGTATGCTGGGGACCAGTTCCATTATCTTTGTCAAATTCAACCAAAATCACTTGGAGCTTCCATATTTCTCTTCGCCCTTGTTATTTGGCTTATGGTAAAAGAAGAATTAAACAGAATTGTTTTTTTCAAATGTTTTCCTATTTTTGGAAATATATTTATGATTGAATAGAAAATCAAAAAACAAAATAAATTTCCTCTGTTTTTAATTAATTTGGGGACATTTTTTGTTGCAACTCTTTGTATGAAGGGACTCGACTGGTCTTGACTGTACAGCGCCCCTTAGGGGCAAATTTCTGGTCTGTTTTCCTTTATGCCTACCTTTCAGGGGCAATAATTCTTATCTTCTTGCCACTCTGTAGCTGCTTCAGAGCCCTCAGCCGACCGATGTAGGGGCTCCCCCCTCCCCCGGACCCCAGCAGACCTGCTCCCAGACTCATGTACTCGATGTCACGCTCTGTCAAGATCCACTCACCAGATGCGGGGTCAATGTGGGGGCTATCATCTATGGAGAGTATATTAAAATGTGCTTGTAAACATATGACAATATGTCAACAAAATGTTGTTACTGGTAGAACATATAACTGAGCATAATGATTATGTTTTTATGAATATGATTATCAACTTTGCACAGGGGTAAGAAGCATTAAATGTAAACCGTTTCATAAATGTTGCGTGTTGATATTATTGGTATGTGATTTACAAAAGCTATAAATCACATGTGTTTTCATACAACAGAGTCACCAAATATTTAATTTCTTACTAATCATTCTGAATGGAATACTGTATACGCCACATATTTCGCAAGGGTTTTACTTTTCACAAATTTTGCAAGTCACTTGTGAATCGTAAAATTGACAACACGCTAAAATATTGACACCAAATGCAAACATACGTGTATTGCATGCAATACTGCGCTAGCATCTCTTTCAAGACAGTTAGACACATAAACTGTGTGTTGGTAACAGTCGAACGCAAATTTAACCACTCGCGAAATTGCCGTAAAGTCCTGTTTGCAAAAATGTATGTACAAAAATTATATGGCATATAGAGTAATTATTGCTGAACTATTATTGAAAGATAATTATTACCAGTGATATCCTTCTTCTTCTGCTCAATATGTTTATCTTCATCTCCTGAAGGATTGGACTGGGATTCCTGGATCACTTCACTTGGATCTGGTTTGCTGCTCTCCGGACCCGCTGTCTCGTCGCCATGGTGACGACCTGTGTCGGTATTTGCGAGCTGCGTCTTGGCCAGTTCCCCGACAGCTTTGACCTTGATCCGGATGACATTGCCAGGAATGTATGCAATGCCAACGGACAGCCTCTCCAGGATCTGTTGATAGAGGGAGACATTTAGAAAAGACATCTTTAGAGACGGGAACATGTTATAGGAATTTCTATTTTGTTTTTCTTCTCAATTACTGTTTTGAAAAATGCTTATTATGTATATCCATTAATATTACACAAACTGTATTATTATGTTAATCAATCTATATGTTATTCATGTTTATTTTCAGTATTCAATTAACATCAAATCAATCTCTGGTCCTCAACAAAGGCTATTTAGCTTTGACCTTGATTCGAATGATGTTGCTAGGGATGAAGGCAATTCCCACTGACAGCCTCTCCAGGATCTGTTAATAGAGGGAGACATTTAGACAACAGCACTAGAGAGTACCAAAGTAGTGATGTCACATTCTTGTGTTTTGAAGTAGTAAAGGAGCTGGAAGGTCAAAATGTATGGCTTGCCCGACATTGTTCCTTAAAAAAGGCATTTAATCCACATCGCAGATCTCTACCTACAAATGTAGTACCAATAATAATAATAATGAAACATTTTTATACAGCGCATAACACATAAGCAAAATTGCATGTCTCTATGCGCTTACCAATCAGTAGGTTATTATAAATTGGTACATTGCTGGGTGTTACTTAGCATGTAACACCCTACTAGAGTAGCTCAGGTCAGTATGCTCCAAAGGGAGTTGAGATAGTGCACAAGATAATTGTGTGGGTTTGAAGTAGACCTTATGACCAAGGATAATCATAATAACCAGCCTCCGAATAGGTTTCTGTATACAGGCCTCAGTTCTTGCACTTGCCCAATTGCAGAGGGCAATTTGTAACGCAACTGATGTCGGCAAGTACATTTTCCTAGATGATCTGTAATATTTGGTTGCCAATTCAGATAACTAACAATTCTTTTAACTAAAAAGAGAAAAAATGTTATTCCCTTCGTGTAAATCTCATTAAGTAGCAAGGGAGAAATAATTTGTTTCACATTGAATTGACGGGAAATTAAATTTTCTGTCGGGCAAGTAAAATTATAAAATTCAAGACTTTACTTGCCCTGATGGGCCAATAGAACACACAGATGGTGTGGAGATCCTGAGTTCAAACCCTGCCCACCACATTTGTCTTTCAGAGAGACAATTTATCCACAATTGCCGATCGAGCTCTACCCAGGTGCATAAATGGGGACCCAGTAGGAGGTAAAAGTCTTAATGTGAAGGATCTTCTCAATGCCCATGAGCCGCTTGGAAGGAATGCTCCCAGGGAGTGGAGATGGTGCACACAAATTGTGTTGGTTTGCATTGTATCCTATGACCGGGGTAATAATAGTGTAAAGCGCTTAGAGATGACATTCTATCATGTTAGGCACTATGTAAATCAAACTTATTATATGATAATTCATACCTCTACGGTTGATTCCTCGGCACCATTTTCTACAGCGGCCTGCTTAGCCTTGTCTTCAGCCTCTCGGATCGCGACTTCTCTGCTCAGCTCTGCAACATTCGCAAGGTAGTCCACTGTCCCACTCACTTTACTGAGCGATGCACCAACCGCATTGGCTGACTGTACAATGGACACAACAGCGAGTTTTTGAAAGAAAAAGAGTTTGTGGCAACATATTGCAATCATAATCGCGAGTTTTCTTCCGCGGTCTGGTTCACTTTGTAATTTTGATAAAAATATGAATCGCGAAGAACCCGGATGTTGCCATCAGATATCCGGCAAATTACACACAAAATCCCATTGACTTTTCTGATAGGTCAATAACATTTTTTTAACCGTAGTTTTGTTGGCTTATTAGACTTCGAGGGCAATAACATTTGGAAATTGCCCTGCTCAGATGTCTGATATGGTTAATAATTAATCATATTTTCCCACCACAGATTACATGTACATTGCTGGTTATACTGTTTGTTGGTGTGCAGCAATGTGAATTGAAGTTGAAGTTTGAAGTTTGAAGTTTAATAACAACAACAACAAAAGTTTGAAGTTTGAAGTTTATTAACAACAAAATAATATGTGTATCATAAAATAAAGTATGCAAGACAAATCATTAAAATACGAACTGTACATGATTTACAAAACAATGATTTACTGCAATAGATTAAATGTTGCTTGTAAGTATCGGTTTCCATGGTGGTGTATATAATACGCATATACAGTAATACGTTTGCAGTTGCACATAGAACATAGAACTTAGTCATTTTATTATTGCACTGTACATACTGCACTGTGCCCGCGATACACCAGTAGGTGGACTGTACTACACCAGAAGAAGAAAAAAAAGAAGAAGATGTGGGAGGGGAGGATTGGTGAGTCCTGAAATGGACTGATTGTATTCTTTCTAGGATAGTCCTAAAATGGACTGTGGAGGTCCTAGAAAGGAGTGTGGAGGTCCTAGAAAGGACTGTTGGTGTAGTCCTGAAAATTACTGTTGGTATTCTTTCTAGGAGAGCCCTAAAAAGGACTGTTGGTAGTCCTAGAACGGACTGTTGGTAGTCCTAGAAAGGACTGTTGGGATACTCCTGGAAAGGACTGTTGGTATTGCGAGGAGAGGGTGGATGGTAGGAGGGGCTTCCCGGATGCGGCGTGTGTTCCAGTGTTTGATGGTGGTGATGAGCTTGCTGTCGTCCCATTGAATGACGTGTTCGTGCTGTTGTGCGTGCTTGACGATGGCTGACTTGTCCCAATCGCTGAGTCTGTAGCTGGTCTTGTGTTCCTTTAGTCTTGTTTCCAGATTTCTGCCAGTTTCCCCAATGTAGACTTTACTGCATTCGCATGGTATTCTGTAGACTCCTGCTTTCTTTTGAAGTGGATGCCTGTCCTTGTGAGTGTGGAGTGCCGAGTGGAGCTTGTTGGATGAGCTATGTCGAACTCTGATGTCTGCTGCCTGAAGGATGCGTTGCATTTTGTGCGAGGCTGGTCCGATATAGGGTAGAACAACTGTTTGTGTCGGTGGTGCAGCTATAGGTTGGTCCTCTTCCGTTGTGGTGTTGGCAGCGGACTTGCTGGCTGGAATCCTGGTCTTGATCTTGTTTCTTGGGTACTTGTTGATGTCAGTGAGGGCAGTGGTGACATGCTTGATTTCCTGTTGCATATGGTCGGCATCGCTGAGTTGGTGGGCTCGGCGGATGAGGGTGTTGGGTACTGACTGAATAACTGCTGGATGGTGGAACGATCTGTAGTGCAGGTATCTGTCGGTGTGTGTGGGCTTCCGGTAGACTTGGTGGGCGGGTTTACCGGATGACGATCTAGTAACGAGGACGTCAAGGAAGGGGATGCTGTTGTGTTGCTCGGTCTCCATGGTGAATTTGATGCTCGGGTGTTGCTGGTTGATGTGGGTGAGGAAGGTGTCCAAGTCGTCTCTGCTGTGCGGCCTGATGACAAATGTATCGTCGACGTATCAAAGCCAGAGGGAAGGACATTGCGAAGATGCCTGTAGTGCTGTTGTTTTGAAGTGTTCCATGAAGATGTTGGCTATGACGGAAGATGATGAGGTCGTGAATTTGGTCCGGTGTGAGCTTGGTTCTGTCGGAGAGTGTGTCGTCAGCTTCGAGACGATCTTTGACGATTATGCAGGCTTCGGTGACAGGAACGCTGGTGAAGAGGGATTCAACGGCAAAGCTGACCATAATGTCTGTGTCTTGTACGGTTGTCTCGGAGAGAATGTCGACGAAATGCTTGGAGTTGTTGATGTGATGCTGTGACTGTCCTACAAGAGGCTGAAGAATTGATGTCAGGTGTCTAGCGGTGTTGTAGCACGGCGATCCTCGGGTTGAAATAATAGGACGAAGTGGGATGGCGGGTTTGTGGATCTTCGGCTGGCAATAGATTAGTTTACTTAATTAATGTTTACATATTATAAAACACATTTATACGAAAGTTAAAATTGTTGTTAAAAGAGTACCAAAAGTTAGCACAAGTGCTAGTCGAGATCGGTTCTGATTGAACTACATGTCTTACCTGGTAATATTGTGGTTTGATGAGCCGAGAAGCGCCACGCAGTCCTCTCTTCTCATCTATCAGGATACTGCCACCTCCTACAACAATCACTGCAACGTCTGCACTGCTGATCTTTAAGTAAATAGCAGTGAAAAAAAGGAAGTAAAAACCTTTCCTGAGTTTTGATGCATCCAGAAAGTTATTACAAGATACTTACATCAATGATACAAGTCAAAAAGTGATTATGCTATTTTAAACATTAACGTAGGTAATCACGGTGTCATTCAAAGCATTTACAGTGTACATGTATACTTTCCTACAACTCTTTTGATAATAAGACATGTGAAAAATATAGCGCATTGAAGCAAACAAACACTACACTAAATAATACATATTTGCATTTCACATTTGTGAAAAAGAACCCTATGAACCTGACATACAGTAACTGGGGCCCAGCATATTCGTATAACTAGCAATTGCAAGCCTTTGTTGACGTACATGTATATGGCTAAGTAATAGATGCTATACATGTTCAGTTTAGTTGCCAACTAATGTTAGCTAGATTAAAGGGTACCACCACCCAAAAATAATATTCTTATAAACGAAAGGTAACATATCGGAAATAATATCGCTAGTGATTTTCGTTTTGTCTCGCAATGTATGGTCAAAGAAAGGTAACATCTTTAGTTATCCATTCCATCAACAAGTTCAGAAAAATATGTTTCCAGAAAAATATATAATTGGAAAACGCATCACCATTCTAAAGCATGCGTTCATGGGTCTGCATGTACGAAGACTACCTTTGTCCAGAGCGAACGAATCGTCCAGGATTCTATTGTCTCCAAACGTACCTGTGAATAGAATTGGCGGACTCGCCAATGTTTGGCGCACTCGCCAATGTTTGGCGTGTACGGAACCATGAAGTAATAATGGTTGCGTAAGTGGTGGAAATTAAGTACCTTGTTTATGAAATACACAAACCTTTGCAAAATGTTGGGTATCTATTTGATATCACAAAAAGGTACCAAAACATAATTATGTGTTGTTCTTTGCCTGGTGGTCCCCTTTAAGTCAGCGAAACCAAATAAGACAACATACCTTCACCTGATCTATGACATCCTCCAGTAATAGATGGATCTCCTCTATGGCACTGGAAACAATGTTTTCAGCTATCTGCTTAATCTGGGATAGATCACCTACAAAATATCAGGATAACAGAGAGTGGAAAGCATAATTTAGCTTTTTTTTTTATTTAGGTCAATTCAGTGCCAATATAAAACATGAGTCAATGGAAAACAGATAGGACAGTAAACATTTAAAATTAATAAATAATAACTATTTTGTTTTAATGGACAAGAAACACAAAAGTTATGCCTATAACCTATGATCATCATGTCAAAATGAGCAATCCTTTCAAAATGGCCATTTATATTGTATTGCGAAATCATTGAAGAGCAACTTGTTATAGTTTTGTACAGGAAAATTTACCCATATCTCATTTTAGTTGCTAACAAAAATTTACTCTAGTAGTTTTCATGAATTCATAAAGGAATATTAATGTGTCAAACAGTTTGGCATGTTTAAAGCCGAATAACAGTATTGGGAAAGTTACATAAAACATCTATATTAATAGTAAATATATAATCCATTGCGGATATAGTATCGGAAATAATATCGCTAGTGATATTCGTTTGTCTCGCAATGTATGGTCAAACTAGGAATCTAAAAGATCATGACGTTTCGTATGCCGCTGCAATACTTTGTCAAATGATATAATCTAATGTAGACACTCGGTTTTTATGCTCTACCGTGGCTCCAAAACACACTCTCGCATGAGCGAGTGCGTTCCTGATAGGTCAGCAACGGACCGCGTCTATTGGCCGGTGCACACGGGCACTCAACCAATCAACGGAACACTGGTGCGGCCCGCCTACCGAACCAGCGTACGATACGTCGCCATAACACTACCCCGACCAAACCGGCCCCCAACGGCTGCTCCCAACCCACGGTAGAACATAGCCACCTTCTTGCTACAACGCTCATATCTACGTATCAATTTCAGGGCAAGGCGCCCGTATGTTCAATCAATAATAGTAAATATATAATCCATTGCGGATTGACAAAGTATTGCAGCGGCATACGAAACGTCATGATCTTTTAGATTCCTAGTTTGACCATACATTGCGAGACAAACGAATATCACTAGCGATATTATTTCCATATTATCAATATAAAGGGCTTGTGTTGTAAAATCTGAACGTTAGTATTGCTAAATGCAGAAATATCTGAGGGAATTAAATGCACAACAGTGAAATTTGGCCTAAATTCACTGCCCGTTCGCACCTGTTCACGCCGCTAGCGCTGGGCTGGAGATATCGACAAGCCCGCATACCGTGAACACGCGGTTGACTTGATCTGTGTCACATATTGTTTTATTTTAAACCTTTAATGCTCAATTAGTCAATTTCAAAGCAATTTTTGTCAAAATCTTTAAATATTTTTCATTTTTTGTGTGTGGGGTGTTTTCCAATACTGTGATTTGACTTTAAGCTCATAAATTTGCTTTCATGTACAAATTGAAATGGCATCAGCAAACTTTATACACAAATCGGAACAAATTGCTGGGGTAGAGTAGTCCCTTTAGTATATATTTTTCATTATTGATCGATACTTGACCTGATTATTACCTTTAATATCAGCCAGTCCTGCTGCTACTGCTACGTCAGTAGCTGTGAGCGTGGTGCCACCAAACAGGAGGGCTTCCGTGAGTAGACGGTAGCCTACACTCGTAGGACCAACTGAAATGTTCTCCTGAATCAAACACATAATTTGATTACGATTTATTTCAATTAAATTGCATAATGTTCCGCTCACACATCATGGCCCCGTTGCAGAAAGAGATACCATCGATTGCAAGCAGATCATGTGTTCTAAATGAGCAAATCTGATTGGTTGAAACATACACATTTTCTGACTTACAATTTCAACTTACAATCGATTGTATCTCTTTCTGCAACGGGGCCCACATGTGATTTGCGCTTTAAAAATATGACATTATTTTTTTAGTTTTTCTCTCAAAGTTGATCAGAAATGTCAGTTGCCCCGACTGGCCAACCAAACTATTACAATCACAATATTTTACTTACATTAATTACCTACATCAATATTTACTTTCCCTGTGCAATCGTGCAAGTGCTAGTCTTTGAGTTTTGCTGTAGGTATTGGGTTAACCCGCTCTGGGGGGTGTTTCACAAAGATCCTATAAAGTTGAACTTAACTCTAAGTTGGACTTTAAAAGTATGGAAAGCCATTAGTTTCTTTGAATTATTTTGTAAAAGTCCTTTTTAAAAGGCATATAATGTTGATTAAAATCAATAACATTTTCTATCATCAAAGAGATTTCATGTTCTTGATGCAACATGTATGAAAAGTCTGAAATACTTCTTTGCTTTTGAGTATATTGTATTCTGAGGCTACAAATGGCTTTCCATAATAGTTAAGTCCAACTTAGAGATAAGTTCAACTTAGGATCTTTGTGAAACACCCGCTCAGGACTGATTGATCTTTTCTCCTTTGACCCAAGCCAGTGTGTTTTTGGGACCAGTCCTGAACGGGTTAATCGCAGAAGCATTTTGTTTGCAACCAACCTGACTATCACATTGGACCAATGAGTCCCCTCAAAGTCTGATGCTCCTAACGTCTGGCATCCTGAACCTGAAGTTAGTGGTGGTAATAGTTATGCGATTAACTGCAGAGCAAGGAAAAGGATTATGGTAGGAGTTACAAGAAGAGACAAGGTCAGAATTGAGGAAGAATTGAGAAAGAAAACAAATGCCAGGCATATTATACAGGAAATAAAAACAAAGAAATGGAGATGGGCAGGCCACCTTGCAAGACGTAAAGATAATAGATGGACACATAATATAACTAATTGGACACCAAGAACACAAACCAGACGAAGAGGCAGACAGAGTAGGCGTTGGATGGATGACATCAGAGAATTCAAGCGTATTACATGGATGCAAAAAGCACAAGAAAGAAGAAGATGGAATGGTGATGAAGAAGCCTTCCTTCTGCAGTGGAGAGATATAGGCTAGATAGCTAGATAACAGCAGAAGCATTTTTGGCAACCCACCTGACTATCCCCTTTAACCAATAAACCCCCTACAAGTCCAATGCAATAAAGGACAATGAAATCCAGACAAATTGTTGTATGCACTATAAGACACTAAATATAATGAATAGTCTCTGAAAATTTGAGCACAATCGGTCAAGAAATAAGAAAACTATGGCTCTTTGAAAAGACCCATGTATTTCTTCGCGTGACTCAAATTGGCAACGCACTCTGGCAAAGTTGTGGACAACTCCCCATACATTTTGTACGCAACATTTCAGTTTTGTTAAATTTTCTCAAAATTTATGTTTACCCTTCGTTCGAGTTCAACATATGTTTTGTAGAATGCTTTTATACATAACATATCATGAGTTGGGGGAATGGGAAAAATGTGACTATGAAGAAAACTGTAAAAATGGGAACATTTGTGTACAAAACATACGGGGGAGTTGTCCACACACTTATCAGAGTGCGCTGCCAATTTGAGTTCCCCATAGGAATAAATGGACATCTTCAAAGAGCCGTAGTTTTCTTGTTTCTTACTCGATTATGCTCTAACTTTCAGAGATTATTCTTCTTAATCTCTTCAAGACTATGAAAGCAACATTTTGCTTGGGTTTCATTGCCCTTTAACGTCTGGCATCCTGCGGTTAGAGGCGGTAATAGTTATGAGGTTAACTGAAGAAGCATTTGCTGCCACCAACCTGACTATCTCCTTTAACCAATGAACCCCCTCCAAGTCCGATGCTCTTGACATCAGGCATTCTGAAGTTGGTGGTGACCCCCGCGATGCTGCTCTTCGACGAGGATTCTCTGGGAAAACCCTGCATCAGGAAACCGACGTCCGTTGACGTCCCACCGATGTCAACCACTATGGCGTTGTCGGTGACATCTGACATCAGATGAAAAACAAAAACAAACTGATTGAAACGTGATTTGAAACGTGATTTGAACTAGCAATCTGTAGATTTAAATTTGTACACGATCAAAAGTATCTTTGATGTACTTCTTCAGAAGTTGTACTGAGTTTGAACACTAGATGGCGCAGTCAGACACCAGTCACACAGGTCGCACATCTGACATCAAATGGAAAACAAAGACAAACTGACTGAGGAGGGATTTGCATCAGCAATCTGTAGTTTACCTTTGGGCGTGATGTGGAGGAGCCTGAGTGTATCCTGAGTGTATTGTCTGTTGGGTTTGTCTTTCAATAAGACAATCAATCCATTGCAGAGAAAATAATGTATTATGGAACCTGTCTGCAGAGCTGACTAGTCCACAGTGGCCACTTTTCTTGTTTCCCTTAGAGGTGCTGTGAGGTAAAGAGCTTGACTTCTAATCTGGGGACCCGTGTTCAAACCCAATCAATGCCCCAGCATTTGTAGTCCTTCAGCAAGCATTTAATCCACATTGCTGCTCTCTACCCAGGAGTATAAATGGGTACTTGGTCGGGTGCTAAATTAGCCTGTAGCGCTCCATATAGTAGAGCAGCTTGGGCTAGTATGCTCCCCAGGGAGTTGAGATGGTTCGCAAGACAATTGTGCGGGTTTGAACTGTACCTGATGACCAAGAGTAATAATGCGACTCTGAATAGAGCACCTAGAAGCATGGACCTCTAAAAATGCTATATACGTACATGCATAGTCGTACCCAGGATTTTTTCAAGGGGGGTGTTTTAGTTTCATTCAGTGGTGTAAGTTGGTGTGTTTGAATACCTAAAACAGTAATTTTTTCACTAAAGAGGGGTGTTTGAACACCCAAAACATCCCCCTCAGTACGCCTATGCATACATGCATCATTATGGTCACCATGCATACACAGGTTGAATGATATTTACCAGACAGGAATGCTGCTCCTCTCATGCTGTTTGTTGGTCCTGAGGAGAAGGTCCTGACGGGGTATTCCATGGCCAACTCAGAACTGCCATGCAAAAAAGAGAGACATGAATTGGAGAGAAGTACAAATGAGAGCAATTAGACCATTTTCAGTCAAAAGGTTTACATCTGCCTTTGTAACGTATTTGCTGGTGTATTAACCGCACCTTTTTTTTTCTTTTCTTTTTTTCAAAAATGGGAGTGCGGTTATACACGGGTGCGGTTTATACACTGGCAAATACGGTATATGGTGACCTTTGACCTTATAGTAAATTTTTAAAATTAAGAAATTTGATGGCGGGCAGTCAAAAACATGCCTCTGCATCATTGGTGATCTTTGACCCCATGAGCAGAAAATCTAAGAAGATAATTTAAACAGAAGCCAAATCCTGCCATTTCTGCCTACTGTTACTGATATATAAAGTGCATGATTCCTGTCACTTCTAGTTTTGTACACTGTATACTTCTCTTGTGTTTCACTAATAATATGAATAACTAATGTTTTTGAGATCACTATCATCTGCTTTGACTGACCTCTGGAAGGAGGCTGCCATGTTTTCCAATGGTAACGCATGGAATGTCATCTAAGCGTGCACTAACAGAGGCAGGTTATGTATCTGCTGCTATGTCAGTAGTTATGTTGTCTGCTGCTATGTCAGTAGTTACGCAACTACCTTTTTCTCACCTCACTATCGTTCCATCATTCTGCGTCATGAAGAATGGACATCCGATATCGAGCTCCGCTAGAGCTCGTCTGAAAGCCCTTATCGTGGTTCGGCACAACGGTTTGAGGCACTGGTTCAAGATGGCAGCATTCTCGCGCTCCAGAAGTCCCATCTGGCCGACCTCGTGAGATAACGTCACGCTTGCACAGGGGTAGTTCTCTTGTATTATATCCCTTACCTTGTTAGCAAAGATGTTCAAATCAAAAGAAATGTCACACAGTTGGATTCAAATTATGATTTTTCATGCACTATAAAAGTATCTATTTTCTACTACGTATAGACAGACCAGATTTGTGGATTGATTACGTTCCTGAATTACTATGTTTCAAATAATATTATAAAAAACTGCATTATTTCTTCAGAAGTAGCATGAAGTTGATGTCAATATCTGGATACAAGGATTTTTTTTTTTAAGTAAAAGAAAAACATTTAAATAGTTCTTGCATAAACAATCATTAGTCAATTTCTTTTTATTTATATATTTATTTTCATCATTTGTATGAATAACCTGGTTTATTTTGTATATATTTGTAAAACAAAACATGCACAACTCAGCTTAAATGCTGCCATACATGTTAATAATAAAAACCATTAATAAATAATTAAATAAATGGATATATTCACCAGTTTTTCTTGGTCTCCGCTGATTGGTGCGAAAATACAGCTGACGACAATGTTGGCGACATTTTTCGCTCGGAGTTCGGCTACGGTTCTGACGATTTCTTCCCGATCCACAGGGGTGATTTCTTTCCCATTGTACTGGAGCCCTCCATTCAAGAAGTAGTGGGAATGGTACACAACCTGGGGGGTGTTTCACAAAGATCCTAAGTTTAACTTTACTCTAAGTAGGACTTACAAATTATGGAAAGCCATTAGATTCTTTGAATATTTGTTGTAAAAACTCTTTTAAAAGGCATAAAATGTTGATTTAAATCATAATAACATTTTCTATAATAAGGAGATTCCATGTTCTTGATGTTAAATGTATGACAGCCTAAAATACTTGCATTCTTGCTTTTGAATGTGTTTTATTTTAAGGCTGCAAATGGCTTTCCATAATAGTTAGGTCCAACTTGGAGTTAAGTTCAACTTAGGATATTTGTGAAACACCCACCTGTATATTAATGAAAATGTAAAAGATCAGAGGAAACTGACCAAAATATAGATTATAATTGAAAAATGATCAAAGAAAATTGGGCTGGGAATCAAATCCTAGACCTCCCCCATTGCCAGAACGGTGCCTTAACCATTGAGACACAAGACGCTATCACTAGATCTATAGGGTATACCTTAAAGCGTACCACCACCCAAAAATAATATTCTTATTAAAGAAAGGTAACATCTTTAGTATTCCATTCCATCAACAAGTTCACAAAAATATGTTTCCAGAAAGAAAAATATATAATTGGAAAATGCCTTGAATTCTAAAGCATGCGTTCATGCGGTCTGAATTGCGAAGACTAATGTGTGCAGAGCGAACGAATCGCCCGGGATTCTGTTGTCTACAAACGTATGCGTGAATTGCATTGACGCACTGGCAAATGGTTGGCCCGTACAAACCAGGAAATAGTAGTGGTTCCGTAAGTGGTGGAAATTAATTGCTTTCTTTATGAATTACACAACCCTTTGCAAAATGTTGGGTATCTATTTGATATCACAAAACGGTACCAAAACATATAATAATGTGTTGTTCTTTGCCTGGTGGTCCCCTTTAATGATTATCCAGTCTCATGAAATTAGTACCATACCTAAACGTTGTGTAATTAACACTTTGAGTGCCAGGAATTTTAATGCTCTATGGCATTAGTTTGTATTGTAACTCGCAAAAATGCGAGCTGGATACAAAGCAAGGGAATGAACACACACCATTGAATTACATCACTTGGTAAGGTATACCTCATTCAAGTTTTCTGAAATTAATGTTTATGTTAAGAACGTATTTGGAATGATTTAACAACATGGATTATAAAAGACAGATTACACACATCATTGAATTCAATCACCTTTGGGTAAACATTATTCTAATCTTCTGAAATAATATATCAGACTTAAATGTTGTGTTCAATATGGATATCGTAAAGGATGATACACAATCAGGATTTTCTCTAATTCCAACTCAAAAATTGACAATAATCTAACAAACCTTTTTGCGATCAGGTCTGAGGAAAGTCGGTGGATGACGTCCCACAGTGTCTGAGAACCGACACTGGCACAAGATGCCCGTTTTTGGATCACAGCTTTGAGGAAATGGCTTTATTCAGATTCTAACTCTTAACTTGACAATAATTGATAACAAACCTTTTTGAGATCTTGAGGTAAGTCGATGTACGGCTCAAGAGTGGTGGATGATGTCCCACAGTGTCTCAAGACAGACACTGGCACAAGATGCCCGTTTTTGGATTACAGCGTTGAGAAAATTGCTTTTCTCTATTAATTCTAACTCTGAAATTGACAATAATTTATAACAGACCTTTTTGAGATCTTGCGGAAAGTCGATGCACGGCTCTAGAGAGGTGGATGAATCTGAGGCCCGACACTGGCACAAGATGTCGTCTTTGGATCACAGCTTTGAGGAAATGGCTTTATTCAGATTCTAACTTTTAACTTGACAATAATTGATAACAGACCTTTTTGAGATCTTGTGGAAAGTCGATGCACGGCTCTAGAGCGGTGGATGAGGTTCCGCAGAGTCTGAGGACCGACACTGGAACAAGATGTCGTCTCTGGATCACGGCGTTGAGGAAATGAGTTGTGCCGATGTTCACCTGACGGAAGTCGGTAGGCTTTCCTGCAATGGATTAAAGCAAGTTTTCTTTTCTCTACAGACCCGTTCGGGCAAGTAAAATCATCAATGTTCTACTTTGTACTTGGATGAACAGAAAATTTACTTGCCCGCTTACTTCTTGATTCTTTAACAAATGTTTTCTTTGTCATTACCTTAAAATGGGGATGACTTTGGCCGCCAGGTTGACTATTGCCACTTTAGATGAATGTATTTTCATCAAGCCTCACATTTTAGAACAAACTTCTTATTGTTTCAAACATATTTTTATAGGGTAATGTATAGAATCAGAAATAAGTTCTAAAGAGTGAGACTTGATGAAAATACATCCTTCTCAAAAAGTGGCCAAAGTCACCCCGGCGTCCAAAGTCACCCCGGTTTACAGTAAGATATTAATGATTTAATTTGAAACATTAACAACATTATGGATCATTTTAACTGTGTAAAGCTTATTTGTCCCTCTTTGAAGATCCATCCAATCTGAGATATAGTCCATACTTCAGGGGATGATCTTTCCAGTGCTTTTCTACTGCCGACTTGAATTGGTTGATAGTCAAAGCATTAACAGCTTCATCAGGTAGTGCGTTCCAATTATTAACCATACTAGTATCACCCCCTGGTCAGTTTTTGCACATGTACTGTATGTCAACAAAGTTACTTGATCCCTTTAACCCGTTAAGAAATGCTAGAAATTAACCTTTTTGCCTTGTGGCCCAGTTGGGCAAGTAAAAACAAGATTTGTATACTTATAATGGCCCGAAACCTAAATTTGGCAGCCTCAAACAAAGAAAAACATTACAAATTCTGTTACATTTGCTTGCCCAAACGGGCCAGTAGCATTTAGGATCAATGAAATTTGGTGGCCCGAAGCTAATTTTTAGTGGCCCTGGGCCAAGCAGGCCTATGCTAATTTTGAGCACTGCGTTAAAGATGTACATGTACTTACCTTGGTCCTTTAGTGATTTGACCAGACTGCCCAGAGCATTCTTGACGCCACCTGTTACATCTCTTGTTGTGGGCTCCTTAGCAACCCCAAGTACCGTGCCATCCTGCAGACATACCGCATCGGTGTAGGTTCCTCCGACGTCGACTCCAACGACCAAGGGAGATCTGGACATCCTTATATCTCTCCTTTACTTAAAGTGGTGTTCAATTCAACAAATCTGTGAGAGAGACAAAAAACATTATATTGTTGAATTCAACTACCAAAGTTAAACCTCCATTTCAATATCTCTCCTTTAAATTTAGTTTAACCTACTCCCTTCGTGATTGTAAAATCCCCACAAACTTTCTACATCGCCCTCCTGTAATAACAACATGAGTAAGCCTGCTAGCATTTTGTTAACTAAGTAGCACACCACATACATGTACTCGTGATCGCGTGCACAAGTTATACAGCATGCAACCGGCAATCGCGCGCTACAATTTGTTTTGGAATATCGTATTATCGGGCGACAGGCATTAAAAAGCTGCCAATATTTCTGTTTTAATCAAGTTGACTTTTTACCTTAATTTGTCATTATTTGGTGCATCATACTTTTATCTTCCTAAACTAAACGATATAGTTGCTTGGGTTCAGATGGGCAACAAACTCAGAAATATTAATTGGACCTTCTTTAGTGCCAGCTTTAGGAATGTAAACAAAAAAAGTCAGAACATAATGCATATAGTATATGAAAGAGTCAGAAAACAACTACAAACGAATGATAAATGTTACACATCTCATATTATAATAGAAAATCTGTTGTTTCTGTGCCTCTTCTATAGAATGTAGGTGTA
>JBAMJV010002604.1:0-82169 GCA_037951105.1 Echinarachnius parma | reverse complement strand
ACTCACGGGCTAACACTAGTAAGCTCTTTTATTTGCTATTTGCGTTGAATTTTCAGAATTTTGGAGGTCATCTGTATTTTTTTTGAAGAATTGCATTGCGTGTATCTCATACCTCGCAATCGACGCCCATCCACAATGGTTCGCGTAGCGTGCTATCCGATGATCAATATGATATGAAATCTAGCTTTCTGAACCCGTTCCCTTTGAGTTTATGAAATCCCCATGAACTTTGTACACAACCCATCCAGTTCCCGTAGTCAAGGGGTTAAGATCACCCGTTACCCTTTTCCCATTATTAAAAAAATACATTTTGCAGCAGGAGTTCTCCATGAATTTTCGCACTACATATTGATTTTATCTCCCTGTTGTCACTTTAAGTGGTAAGCTTTATAGGCTCTTTATGCTCTTTTTCCCATGATCTTAACAGTGGTGCTGATAGCATGATGACGAGGGGCACGTGGGCACGTGCTCCCCTCACAAATTTGCTGTACCCCCAGGCACCCCCCTTTCCACCAAATATGTATATTTCCAGAGAACAAACATCGAGCAATACAAAATGATCTTACTATATGAAATATAATAATCTATGCCAAGATTATGTCATTTTTAAAGTAACATTTTAATTATCGCCTCGAATTCGGTAATTAATGAGAATTTAACGACTATATTCGGGTTTCTCCAGAATAGTTGTCATGTTCGATAGTCTCGAACAACATAAGGTTTACAAGTATGCAAACAGTTTGGTGATTTCTAGCAGAGAGAAGCGTGACAAGAGACATCATTATAATAAATCTAGGGACATTTTTAGTGGGATAAATATGCTACATTTCACCCGAAGGCCCTTATTCCGGCTACCCAATCACCATGTGCTGCAACAGTTTATCCCATGTGTGGAGTTTTGATTTACTATTGTTTACCAACTGCCATACAAAATAATTAAAAACAACATTAACCGTAAATTTATTAAATTCTTTATCACATGTTTATAGAAAGAGAGAACAAATATTGCACGCTCTGCACTCCACATAATAATCTATTGAAACCCACTTTTACACAGACAATTTTAACTTTGTAATTGAGGTACTTATGGTTGAAAGACAAACAATAAACCATGGCGATCAGTCGGACAATAGCACTTTGAATTTTCGTTGCCAAACTAATTCTTTTTGTTTGTCAGGTTAAACACGGGGAGGATAATATTTGAGAAACAGATCTCAGCCCCCCTCCCGCCGCGGCGAAAATTTGTCCATGATCCCATGATGCCAAAATGTGTATTCTTAGATTACACTAACAATTTACCACATGGTCAAACAAATCACACAAAATCACAGGATTGCCTGCTACTTATAGAATAAGTTTTGACACATACAACAACTTCCCTTAAGAAATTAAAGCAAAATTGTATTTTGTCTTCAAATTAAGATTTTATCTACTCCAAAAAGCAATTGTGATGGCGACACATCATACATGGAGATCGATATGTCTCGTTGAATCGCATACAATTATGCTAAAAGAAAAATAAACATGGTATGACCTTGGTATGGTATGGTATGGTATGGTATGGTATGACAAACTATAAAATCATTTTAAAAATATAACGTATGCTTTTTTTCGAATCGACAATGTATTCACTCATTTATGCCACTTTGTTATCAGGATAGTCTCTTTAGTAAAAAAAATAACCACATTTCAAGAGAGTATGAATTAACCTCAACAAGTGAAGAAATGCATGATCCACAACTCCACATCAATTGCATAATGTACTTGATACAAACCAGTTGCACATACTGTTAACCTTGTTATCAGGTATTGATAATTGTATTCCAAATAAATAGTGAGTAATTTTCAACTGTAAATGAAAATTTTACAATGAGACAGCATATAGCACTTTGTATTTAACTTGGCCATATCATGACACTTTTGCACATCACTAAATGGACTCGGCCAACGTAGAGTGATACATATTTTTGTTTTATAAATCATAGAAATATTTTGTGTTAATCCATTTACTTGAATACTGGGTGCTAAATAAACTGGTTGGCACGTTTGATTGTGAACAGTTCAAAAGATATTGCATGTATTCTTTCCATATTAAAGCAGGAGAGCTGAAAAGTGTAAATCTTCGTTGGATGTTGTGTTCCGTATTTCGTGTATCACAAATTAAATTATCATTTGCGCTAGATAAACAGGGTTATGCATTTTCTGTCAACTCATAAATTAGTTATTATTGACTGTATTTAAATAGACCAGATTGCCGGGCGAACAATAGCAATTGTTGGACACACTGTTCCCTATTTTTGATCCCTTGAACACAATTTAGGTTTTGCCATGCTCTGTTCTCATTTTTGGCATGACCAAAATATTTCCCATTCGTTTGTCATGTAATATACTCCTCACAAAAAGTTCCGCAATCCAAGTTTGAGCATTGATATCTCTCTTATTACTTAATAACCGTTTATGAATGTGGTATCATTGGAAAGCTTGTACTCTCCCCTTTACATTGATATGACATTTGCTATGAATATTTTATCATGGAATGTGCATGACACTCGAATATGGGGCAAAGTCAAAAGTGAAATGTCACAAAATGCAACAGTGTACCCTCCTTTTGTTGGGAAAATAAAGTGTTCTGAATGATGTTAAGTCGGGCATGCGTGAATGACAATGGTGTTTTATAATTTTATTCGGAAGATGAAATGTGTCTTAATGATTTCGAGGTGGTGCAATTAAGTTTCTCGATGTTGTTAGGAAGATGTTTTGTGTGTTATTGACTGATTAAGAAATAATCATTATGTTTGATTTGCAAAAAGATTTGTTGAAAAACATTTCCGCAATATGAGTTTGAGCGTTCATATCTCTCATATTACTTTATTTCTGTTCATAAATGTGGTATCATTGGAAAGCTTGTTTACACCCCTTTACACATGTACACAACGGAGCAGCGGAGAAACCAGCGAAGCAGAGAATGTCGACAGAAGAGAACACCACAAAGAAGAAGAAGAAGAATAGCAACGGAAAAGGAGAAACGGCAACGCCAAACAGCGCAAGTATACAGGAAAAGACTTACCACCGACCACGAACAAATAAAACACCTGACATGACTAAAGAAACCACCTCACAGTCTTCTTACAACACAAGGAAACCCGGTATGCTGAATATTGGAACCTGGAATGTGAGAACACTGAAGAAATTAGGACACTGGGATGTACTCCTTGAAGAAGCTAAGAGATTTGGCCTGGATATTCTGGGCTTGTGTGAGACACACCTGACTGGCACAGAGACGCTTATAAATAAAGGGGAGTACTCAATCCTTCTATCAAGCAGGGCAGATAACATTAGCAGTGAGGGAGTCGGCATCATGATTTCCCAACATATACTGCAATGCTTGGTGAGCTACAAAGCCAGGATAGGAGGTGCCTTTGAGCCACTACTTCTGCTCCAGGACACAGATGTGGATGGGCTGTGGAAGAAGTTCAGGGACACCACGAATGACATCACCGAAGAAGTAGTTGGCTTCAAAAGATCCAAGCAAGTCAAGGGTCTCCCAGAAGAGGTTCGCAAGGCTTGTGAACACAGGAAGAAGGCAAGAATTCTCAAGCTGAACGAGCCCTCGGACCGGAACAAGAAAGATTACAATAAACTAAACAAGACTGTCAAGTATGAAGTGAAGAAGTGGAAGAAGAAACTTCTCGACACTGAAGTGGAAGAAATGGAAATCGCTCACTCAAAGAACAACAGCCACGAGCTCTTCAAGAAGGTGAAGAAACTTGCTGGTGAAAGAGACAAGATGCAACCTGCAGCGAAGAACAAAGAAGGCATCTTAAAAAACGGCTCCCACAGAGGTGTTGAATTGCTGGGAAGAACACTTTTGCTCTCACCTGAACATGCAATTTCCAAGAGATGAAAATGTTCTTCACGCCATACCTGACCCTCAACCTACAGACACCCCTAGTGAACCCTTCACAATCGGAGAAGTACAAGCAGCAATTAAACAGCTGAAAAACAACAAGGCCTGCGGCTGGGATAAAATCGCTGCAGAAAACCTGAAGGCTGGTGGTCTAGCAATGAGACAACTCCTGCTTCACATTATCAACACGGCATGGTCGGAAGGTAAAACACCAGAGGACTGGAGCAAAGGTCTCATAACTCCAGTGTTCAAGAAAGGAGACAAACTAGATCCAGCGAACTACAGGGCCATCACTCTACTCTCCATACCTGGGAAAGTGTCCTGTAGAATGGTCCTCACGAGAATTCAAGGAACCATAGACAATTACCTGGCAGAGGAACAATGTGGATTTAGAAGTTCCAGAGGCACCACAGATGCTGTGTTTATCGTTCGACAAATCTTCGAAAAAGCCAGAGAAAGACGGGTACCAATCCACTGGAACTTTGTCGACTTTAAGGCAGCTTTTGACACCATATGGAGGGAAGCTCTCTGGAAATGTCTGCGTTCCATTGGTGTGAACAAGTCCATGGCTGACCTCATTGAAAACATGTACAAACAAACCAAGTGCTCTGTCATGGTGAATGGAAAGATAACCGAATGGTTTGAAGTCACAACTGGTGTCCGGCAAGGCTGCCTCCTCTCTCCAAGTCTCTTCAACCTATTCCTGGAATTTGTGATGAGGACATTCAAAAGCTGGATGGTGGAGTACAGATGGGTGACATGCGGGTTAACAACATCCGATATGCAGACGACACCACTCTCATGGAACTGGTATTTGAGAAACTCCAAGTCTCAACAAGTGAATTGGAGAAAGCATGCAGTAAATGGGGTATGAAAATTAATACTGCAAAATGTAAAATCATGACCGAGGACCATCGACAGATCTCTCTAAACAACACCAACATTGAGAAAGTGGACAAGTTTGTATTCCTTGGTAGCATAGTTCCTAACATAGAAGAAGATGTGAAAAGGAGAGTAAGACTGGCAGCCTGGTCATTTGGAAGGCTAAAAAGTACCATCTGGTCCAACCATGACATATCAAGAACGCTTAAAGTTAGAATCTACAGAGCCCTCATCCTCCCTATTGCTACATATGGAGCGGAATCTTGGACTCTGCGTAAATCAGACAGAAAGAAGCTTGAGGTTTTTGAAATGAGGTGTCTCCGGACCATCCTGGGAGTTCACCTAATGGACAGGGTGAGAAATGAAGAAATCCGACAAAGGCTAAGCATCACAAACACCATCTGTGAAGAGATAACAAAGCGACGCTTGAAATGGTTTGGGCATGTTGTCCGCATGCCGCATCACCGCCTACCATACCAAGCATACAGAAATGACTTTGACGCACGTAGACCCCCGGGACGCCTTCCTACAAGATGGAGAGACCAAGCCCAGAGCGACGTGGGACTACCTTTACACGAGGCAGAGCTCATAGCCCAGAACAGACCGGAGTGGAACAGAATCTCTCGTAGGGGAGCGAAGGGACACACCGTCCTGTGCACCTAAGTCAGTCAGTAAGTCAAGTCACATTGGTAGGAAATTTGTTATGGATTTTTTAATCATGGCATGTGCATTACATCCGAATATGGGGCAACGTCATAAGTGACATGTTGCAAAATGCATTGATTTTGTCAATAGGATTTATCATGTAATTGGAAGAATAAGTGATTTTTTAAATGATGTTGAGGCGATAATGCATGATGCCAATGGCGTATTATAATTTCCCCTGGAGGATGGAATGATGGTCATGAATACAATTATGATTTTTACTGTTGTTTGGACAACGCAAAAGTGACGTTTGTTCTGTAATTGTGGTGGACAACTGACAAACTTGCGGCAATAGTGTGTAAAAGTCAAACATAATGATTAATTTCTCAATAAGTCAATACAACACATTTCATCTTCCTAATGGTGATTAAGTAATAAGAGATGTATGAATGCTCAAACTTGGATTGCGGAACTTTTTGTGAGGAGTATATAAGAAGTGTCAAAGAAAATATTCTATTCATACATCTAATGTGGTTAATATGTATTAAACTACTTACAAATACAATTATACAAATTTTATAGTCAAATTACAGTAATAGGAGAATTAAATAAATCCACTCTGTTGGCCTTACAATTGATCAACATGGTTGAAATGGTATAAAATAGGGTGTATGTGATAAATTGGAACCATTACATTGTACAATGCGGACAAATGGGTATTAGATTAGATTGAACGGCGCACAGGCTCTTTGGCCCCCGGAACTAAGCCGGTCGCGAATCTTGCAGATAGCCGATTGGGCTACCCGTTCTGCCACGCTCGGAGGGGTTTGCGTGTGTTTTGCATATGTAATGTGCGAAAGAATATTTCCAAATGCAACCGTCGGCGATATCGATCAATGATCGTTTTCTAATTTTGCAAATACATACATTAGCAGGCGGTTTCCTGGCCATTTTGTATAATCCCATATTAGTAAAATATATTATTTTACATGGCTGATAATAAGAAAGTACATTTATTTTTGTGTGTTTGTGAGTGGGGCGCTTCCCAATACTGTCATTTAGCTTTAAAGTCACATCTGAACTACTATATAAAACACAATAGAGTCAATGGAGCAATTATATTTATTAAAGTAAAGGATCTCAAAGCCATTTTTTGCTAAAAAGATTAAAAAACAAAATTAATTAGTAAGAATACCAAATGTGTGCAACGAATGTCCATCGCAATTTTCAGTGCAAATACGCAAATCGACACAAATAGGTTTTTGTATATATTTGCATACAATCGGACATAATTCGAGATCCGCTGAATATGTCATACAATAAGCAGCTGAAAACAGAACTTTTCCCCACAAATTTTGTCCTGAATGTACCATTCTTTTTTAGACATTTCTATAAAAATTACACTGGAATTCATAAATTTCTCTGTCAACCGTGATCCAATATAACTTGACAGTGATTGTGTGCTATGTAGGCATATTGTTTATCGCCCTATGTAAAACGCACTAATAATATTATATGATGATATTGCAATTATAATTACAAAATCAAAGTAACAATATGATAATGGTACAAGAACGAAAATAATATAAAACGGACAATGCTCTAAAAGTGATATCATACCAACAGTTTAGAATGTATTTCAAAATAACATTAAAATGGTTATTGTCATATACCTGGATATCTAAAGCAAAGAAGAGCACAACACAAAGCCATTACCGCAATATGATTACGGTATTTAATTAAAAACATCAAGAACGTAAAACGAAAGAAATGTCTTGATTATGACAATGTATTATGGCTAAAATTTGTAATATTTTTCGTTATAATGTTATATGTGTATTGTCATACCTGGATATCTAAAGCAAAGAAGAGCACCGCATAGAGCCAGAAGCTTCCAGATGCTGAACGTGGCATGTCCGGTAGGCATCATGGCTGGAAATCGTCCCATTCTGCAAAATGGGTGTGTTATGTGTGTGTTTAACTCTTAAAACGATAAGAGACGCTTTGCCGGGATGCCTTGGCATAGGAATTCGGATTGGGCATGAGCTAGTTAATAAAGTGGTAGTCGAATTTCACAGGTGCGATATAGTTTAAATGAATAATGTATGTATTTGTGGCTTTGACTAAAGTCGTCCCATTGATGATAACTCGGGGCGATTTGTTCTATCCTTAAAACGATAACTGAGGCTTAGTGCACATAAGGTTGGTATTATTCAGAGCTGAGCATCCTCTGGAGAGTTAACACCTTACTGAGAAGTATTTCGTGAGTGTTATCCGGAAGTTAAATTGTTCGACAACAAGATTTGTATCCACCTATGAATAGTTCAGGAGCGGACGAAAATTGATGATGAAGAGGGAGTGTGGTGACGGGTGCAAATTATTGTAAGTGCGCATGCCCCGGGTGTGTGCGCGTGCGTGCTGTATCTTCATGATCCACCAATCATATGCGAGGATGAAAAGTGTGAAACAAAAAATGGTTGCAATGCCAATTCCACCCACGCGCTTTATAAGGCGACCATAAGACTAACATGACTACTAAATACTAATATATGGCGCCCACATACATATCATAAGTATTCTGGGTTGTAAATATAATTCTTGTCAGTTTTTATTTTGATAACTTAACATGCATTTATTGGTTTGTATTCACAGTAATGCAGAAGCTGAAAAGTGTTTACTTATTGTCAAGTTTAGTTGTATAACACCTTTCTTTCATACAAATGTACTCACACACACACACACACACACACACACACACACACACACACACACACACAAACACACACAATTTGTTTTTAAGTGATTTTTATTCCTTCAAATTAAAACATTTACAATTGAATATACATAAACAAAATATGTCCAATGCGAACATCTTAAAGTCATACCTGTAAAGTGTCAAAATCCACGAAAATTACGTGGAGCTTCCTCGTTTCTCTTCTACCGTGTTGTTTAGCTTATGGTAAGAGAAGAATAAAATAGGGTTTGATTTTTTCAAATGTCCCTTTAGTATGAAGATAATTATCATTGAAAATCATTATTTGTAAAGCGTTAATCAACGCAATTGAAAAAAAGTACAAGTGTCTTAGCTGAGAACGTCCGCATGCAGCACTCGTGAGAACATTCCGGAGATTGAACTTTGAGCCGAGCGAGTTCAAATTCCATGAATTATGTACTACGTGCGTAAAAATACACGGGTGCGAATATCTCAAACGGATCATTCATTACTGCGACAAAAGTATGGCAGACCATCAGTATTCGTTGATAAAATATGACTCAATATTCGTTTTTTTCACTAGGTAAACAGTGTTCGTTTTCTGTCAAACTTTCACAAATCTTTCAATTGTATTTTACAATGATATTGATATAGGATTGAAGTCTCAAATGTCATTTTGTGCAATATCTGACACTTTACAGGTATCACTTTAAACAGAGAATACAACAAATTACAATTCTAATGAAAGAAAGTATAAATAATTACCTTACATACATAAACAATTACAAATCTTCCATCACATAATTATGAACTACAGACGAATAATGATAATTGGAGGTTGTTAAGCTATGATAAAAAGAAGAAAAACAAACAAAACAAAACAAACACCCTCTACCCCCTACCCCCCCCCCCCCCCCCCCCCCCCAACCCAACTCCCCTGCACACCTACTCGCTCACACCTGGTCGGTAATCTGCTCAGATTCCTTTATAAATAATTTGTTACAAATACATAATTATCAATACTTTTAGAGAAATATCGTGTATAAAAGGTTGTATTCTAAACTGCTTTACAAATTAAATCTTATTATAATTTAACTGTTTCCCATTTTTGTAAGTGTAGCCCTAATTTCCCCATTTTAATTGCTGTTTTCACTTCTTGATCCAAGCTTTCAACATTTCCAAATAATAAGGTGGAATCTTCAAACTAAACTTCATCTTTTGCCTTTCATAATCACATAAGAAAATTAGCCTTCCTCCCACTGAACTTAAGCACACACACACACACACACACACACACACACACACACACACACACACACACACACACACACACACACACACACGCACGCACACGCGCACACAACACACACACACACACACACACACACGCGCGCACACACCACACACAAACACGCACCCACGCACACACACACGCACACACACATACACGCACGAACACACAAACACACCCACACACCTACACACACAAACATGCGAATACACACATGCGAACAAAAAACACACACACACGTTACACGCACACATAAAATAATTATTATATTCAATATATTAAATTGAATTTCCTTCATTAACTTAATTTAATACGGGTTTAATACTAAATATGAAGGAAAAAATGATTTTGCATGCAAAGCGTGTAGCCTCGCAAGAAGCCTATTCACCTAGCTTTGAAGCAGCGAGTAAAATAGGCTACTGGCGAGGCTGCACGCTGGGTAATAATGCATTATTTCCTTATTATTTTTATTATAATACTGTTAAAGGACTAAGTAACATTGTCAAATTCCTCGAAATCCAATTGGAATTATAGCGGTTCTCTTATACCTTGTTGTATAGTATAAAAATACAAGCATGTGACAGTATATGTATCCGGTTTTTCAAATTTCCCTTTCGTTAAAAAATATTTACGATTGAAGTGTTCAGATGTTACGTTATCCAATAGACCGATTTTTTTTGGCTATTTTGACCCCCCGTAAGTGATGTTTTCTACATCACAAATTTAACTTGGCAGCCCAAGGGGAGGGGTTTAAACCCCCTAAACCCCCCCCCCCCCCCCCCCGTAGATCGCCACTGCGAAGGAGCGAAGCGACTGAGCGGGGGGTGGGGGTGGGAGGGGGGTGTCCCCCCTCTCACGGTAGGGAGCTTTTGCATTTTTGGACTTGAAACTGTGCAATCTGGTCCATACATGTACCTGGAAAGGAAATTCTGACTTGACGACATTTAGTATAATGTGCCTTGTCCGGGGGGGGGGGGGGGGGGGGGGGTACTCAGATTATAGTCGGACGGGGTTGTGCGGCTGAGACATCCCAACCCTTACCCACATCCAAGGGTCCTTTAGCTGTAAATAGGTACTCATGTGTATGATTTTTTTTTTGAAAAATGGACCAATGTCTAAGGATTTTTTGTGAAAAAATGGACCCATGTCTGAGGATTTCGAACTTTAAATATTACATTTTTTAGCTATAATATAATACAATGGCCAATCATTTTGCATTTTTTGGATACATTTTTGTATTATTAGTGAACTGTACCATACTACAGGGGCGGCGCCAGGGGTATTTTCCTAGGGAGGGCGAAAGTGTAAAAAAATTGAGGGTGCGAAGCGACCGAGTGGGGGGAGGGCAATTTTTACACTAGAATGGAGCTATCTGGTGCATATCGGAGGTGAAATTCTCAATTTTTCAAATGATTGAAAAACAGTGAATAGTCCTTCAATTATGATGCGGTAATTTGCATAAATATTAATAATGCGAGCGAGCGGAGCGATCTTAAAAATTTTAGCAATTTCACAGCGAGAAAATTTCCATTTGTTTCAATATTATTGTATGGGTATATTCGTTTGTATTACTTATGATATGACGTTATGAAGGGTAATATATAGGTATACAGTATACAGTATGTATCCGGGCATATATCATGAACATATTCATCAATGAGTGGGTTCTCTCTATCATGTCTATTACACACTAGTTATCCCTCGTAATAACAAAATAAGTATAATATATGTATACTCAGAATTTCTACTTCAAATAATTATTTCTGAAAGACACAACTCTCCGACTTCAAAGTTTGAAGGTAATTTCATGGGATGGATTTCAATTTGCGAATGTTGTTAACAAAATGAGCGAATCGAATCAGCGTTGCCTACTAGATTGGCTTTGATTCACATCCATTTGAAAGAAAAACGTCGAAAACCTGTGCACCTGAAATGGTATCCTTTATTTGGGACCCGACGAGTGCTGACAACCACTCCTTTTGAAGAAAAAACTGTACACGACGCCGTATAGCTATAAATTGATACCCTTTCGACGCCCTTTTTTTTGGACGTGGGTGCGTAGCTAGTCATGTTGGGAGTGACCTCCCGGGTTATGGACGAAGCTGATTTTGTTTTCTTTTGTTAGTGTCCGCCTTTTACAAGTCGTCAGTTTCCAGTAGACGGATGCGGATAAATGTAACACATACATACACATTTCTGATCGAACAACCCTGTATTTTTTTTTATTTATTTATTTTTTTAAGGCAGATTTATTTCTGCATTTATTAACAAAATCAAATAAAATATACAAAGACAATTTTACAGGTACATAATATAAAACAATGAAATAGGGATAGTTATATAATCATTTAAATTAATGTGACAATAATGTATGATAGTATTACAACAAATAAACAAATGCAGCAGACCAACCATCATAAGCAGGGAGATTGAGTGGTGATGTTGGGCCATTGTCGGGAAATGACGTTATGTCAATATATCACAAAAATGACGTCGTGACGATGTTGGGCTGGCGGACATTTTAACCTCGAGCCAACGGCGATATGCCGACATCCGGCAACCAACTTCCGACATCGGCCCGACGTCAGGTGGCTAGCTGGGTAGATACACTATTTATCAAATTTCATGAATAAAATAATCAGGTTTTAATGGGAGTCTAAGTTAAATATTTTAATATAGATTTGTTTTCAAATGCGCTTTAAAAGAGTAAAGGGATGTGCATTGTTTTATGTCTTGGGCAGATTATTCCAATGTCGGGTCCATGATGTCTTATAGATTTATGGGCTATTAAAACTTTAGGATTATTAAGGTGAAGGTCAGATGAATGTCTGGTTGGGTACGAATGAATATCAGTATTATATGTGAATAAAATATGTAATGGTTTCGGAAGTATATTGATTGAAATTTATACATAAATATTGCTGATTGGAAGGTGTGTATATCATTAATTTTCAGAGATTTAAATTCATAAAATATAGGATCCTGCGTTGGCTAAAAAATGCGCAGAGCGCATATACGTAATGCTTTCTTTTGTAGAAGAAATATTGTATTAATTTTCGTCACACTACTATTTCCCCATGCTATATTACAGTATGAAATATAAGAGAGTATAAATGAATTATATATCGTTATTAGTGTCCTTTTTGAAAGAAAGTATTTCAATTTATATAATATACCTATGGCTCTAGAAACCTGAGTACAAATATTATTTATATGAGGATGCCATATTCTATGAATGAAAAACGAATGTGTAAAAATCATCCCTTCATCGAATTATATATCGGCTGATAAATGTGTTTAACTGGTTTAGCATAATATTACAACACTATTGTACACGTACTTATTCTTTTAAAGGCATTATAAAGCCGACATCTAAGGTCTCGAAAATGAAGAACAAACAATTAGTCTTAGTTATTTTGTAGTAAAACAAATAGAGCATTCGCTAACTCCGTAGTTCGATCACAATATGTGCGCGGTTCACGCACAGCCACGCCATTCCAGAAAGAACACGCCCATCCACAGTATGAACACAGTGTGAATACACTGTGTTTCACAGTGTGGACCACAATGTTGAATTCGAGCGTTTTCACAGTGTGAAAGCCAACTCACACTATGTACACACTGTGAGCAGCACACTGTGCAATTGCTGAGATACACATTGTGGGCGCACCTTTATACACACTGTGAAAGCGCTCGAATTTAACATTGTGGTCCACGCTGTGAGATACAGTGTGTTAACACCACGCCGATAGCACGTCACCTACGTCCGCAACCCCAAGCCTTAAGCCCGCGCACGCCAACAAGTCCCCACTCCTGACGACGGATAGTCAACATATTCGAAACGTCGAGCCCCTCCTACCATCCACCCTCTCCTCGCAATACCAACCACGGGCGTAGCGAGTTACGTAATACCTATTCAACTGGGGGGATGTAATCCGATGAATGAATAGCTCATCCCCCCCCCCCCCCTCCCCCACTTGAATGGGTATCAATGTCATGTCTACGCCCGTGATACCAACAGTCCATTCCAGGACTATCCCAACAGTCCTGTCTAGGACTACCAACAGTCCTTTTTTAGGACTACCAACAGTCCTTTCTAGTACTTCCAACAGTCCTTTTTAGGACTCTCCTAGAAAGAATACCAACAGTCCTTTTCAGGACTATCCCAACAGTCCTTTCTAGGACTACCAACAGTCCTTTTTTAGGACTCTCCTAGAAAGAATACCAACAGTCCTTTTCATGACTACACCAACAGTCCTTTCTAGGACTACCAACAGTCATTTCTAGGACTACCACAGTCATCTTCAGGACTCACCAATCCTCCCCTCTCACATGGTGCAACCGCAAACCACGCGTATTAACTCAACTATTATCATGGTTGTGTAAGGTAAGGGTTAGGGTTAGAGGAAGGGTAAGTTTCAGGATTAGGGAGAGATTTGGGGTTAGGTTTAGCTTCTTAAAAGTGTGCATACACATTTGCTGGACCAAAACATATGTTTAATCTTCTTTTGAGAGATTGCGGGAAATTGATTGTAAATTATGCAACACGATCATGATATGCATACAAATCTTCTGATTCAATATAGGTAATAGCCACGCGGAAACACAACTTTTGGAATGATTAATAATGAGAGTTTTACTTCTACTTCTACTTCTACTTGGGTACTCGACAGGGTCCATCAGTCAGGACGTAGAGTCGAGGGGAACCGGTGACGTATCCCATTAATTGCCGATTGAGGCAACTGCTCCCGCAAAGGCTCCTAGGGATGTAGAAGCCAAGATATTATTGGGGAGCGCATTCCATGCTGTTACAGTTTGTGGGAAGTAGGAGTTCTGGTAAAGCTGAGTTCGAGTATGTATATGCTTGAGCTTATTTGGGTGGTATTGTCTGGTGATGCTTGGGGCCATTGGTGTGAGGAGTTGGTCAGGTGTAATTGCTACCATGCCATTCTGAATTTTGTAGAGGAGGCTAATGCAGGAGATGTGTCTGCGTCTTTCCAGTGTACTCCATTGAAGTTGTTGAATCATAGCAGACACACTCTCAGAATGGCGGTATTGTTGAAGAACGAATCTTGCTGCTCGCCTCTGTACAGCTTCAATTTTTGAGATGCTCTTCTTTGTAGATGGATTCCAGACTGTTGCACAATATTCCAAGCGAGGTCTAACCAGGGAGAAGAAGGCTTGTTGTCGGATCTTCTGGGAAGAGCGTCGTAGATTCCTATTGATAAGCCCGAGCATTTGGTTGGATTTCGATGCAATTCCATCAATGTGTTTTTGCCAGGATAGGTTGTGAGAAAAGGTAAGACCCAGGTATTTGTAGTTTTGAACTGCTGTAAGTTGAGTATTGCCCAGTAGGTAATTGCCTTCAATGTTGTTTCGGCGGAGTGAGAACCGTAGAAGATGACATTTCTCTGTGTTGAATTTCATCTGCCAGGTAAGAGACCATTGATGAAGGCGGTCAAGGTCCCGCTGAAGCGCATGGTGGTCCGAGATGTCATGAATAGGATTGTATATGAGACAGTCATCTGCAAACAGCCTTAGCTTGGACGTGATACCATGGGAGATGTCATTTATAAATGTGATGAACAATAGGGGGCCCAGTACCGTTCCTTGGGGAACACCAGATGACACATGGATCGTGTCAGATGATTGTCCATCTACAACCACCCGCTGGGATCGTTCTGTTAGGAATGATCTGATCCATTGCTGTAGTTCGCCTCGGATGCCGTAGTGTCTGAGTTTGAGTAAGAGGCGCTCATGGGGGACACGGTCGAAAGCTTTCGAAAAATCCAGAGCAATCGCATCAACCTGGTCTTTTTGGTCCAGTGAACGTGCCAGATCTTCGGCTGTCATAATTAACTGGGTCTCACATGAGCGGCCTGCTCGGAAACCATGTTGAGAGTCGTGTAGTACGTTGTTGGTATCGTAGGGGTGCATTATCTGACTGAAGATGATATGTTCTATCAACTTACTGCATATCGATGTTACGGAAACAGGACGATAGTTTGAAGGGGTGCTTTTGTCTCCCTTTTTAAAAATTGGTGTGATGTTCGCCAGGCGCCAGTCTGATGGTACTTGTCCAGTGTTCAGTGACTGCTGGAAGATGAAACACAAAACTGGTGCTAAATCCTTGGCGACACTCTTCAGAAATTGGCCTGGGATTCCATCTGGACCAGTAGCTTTATCAGACTTGATGGCCTCTAAAAGCTTCTGGACTCCATTTGGTGTGATAGAAATGTTCTCCATCGTAGGGACGTCTAGTGTAATTTGACGGCTAACACATATTTGTAACATCGTGTAACAAAGTAAAGCGCACGCATATCTTCATCAAAATAATTTATATTCATGTTTGTTTAAGTTTCGTTAATGTTAATGTTTATGTTTCGTTAAGCATGTTCTTAATAAACAGACAAATACGAAAATGATCGAACACGCATACAAATGGATAGCATCAGAATAGACCAAGAAAGTGAGAACTCAAAGATAACATTAGTTAGGGGAAATGATAATGTCTTGCACTTGTAGATCACTCTTGTTTTAAATCAATATTCTCGTGTTTCAGGTAAATGGTTTTTATGTAGAATATTCAAGATCTCAATTGTCTTCATCATCACATTAAAGCACCTTTTGACATCAAGACGTTACTTCATCGATTTCCACGACGCATTATGTATTGATTTTCCACAACCTTAGGTGTTGAGGTATTAACTTAATAGATGATTTTCAAGCTTTAAACCGTTTATCATCTCAACAGAGGTCGCGAACACGGTCTTGAGATTATTTTATTTATAAATACATTCTTCACTACTAGATATGATATCTATTGAAAACGGTGAAGAACAGGAACAGAGGAAAGAAAAACTCATTCAAGGAATAGATATAAAAAGGCCTTGTTATGATGCAATCAATACTCATCGGATACAAAATGGTTCTTACGGCAACCTTTTCAGCTCTTTTCTTAACATATTATATGTTCTTGTCATGCTTGTAGTTTCTTTTGCATCTCTTTTGAAACATTGCAAGTAAGATACTATATTTTCGCAGCAAATACTGACTTCCGGAAGTTTTTCTTCACTTTAGGTGTTGGTGGTTCGTGCCAACCGAAGATCAATATGATTGACATCTAACATGTCTAAAATTGTTAAGATTACACGCTGTTAAAATCTATACAAATTTGCTGCTGAATTGCTACATTGTCATAACAATGTTCTTATTCAAAGCTTCCAATATGTAATACCATTGCCACAACGATGGTGAAAGTATTTTGACCGTTTTCATAATTTTTGTCTTATTCCGTTTTAGAAAATCAATACAAATGAATATGATGCAACTAGGAAAGTGGAGGAAAATGACAATCTTTAAAGGGGTAGTGTCGGGGCTGAGTGTCGAATTTGAGAGAACATGCAATTTTAATGGCAGAATAAACTTTATTTGGTCAAAATCGACCCAGAAACGGCTGAAATATCAATAAATATATCTTATCTTATAATTATTTGGGGCCCAAATAATTAGATGATTTTTTCAAAAAAATAAAAAAATGCTTACACTTTTTCAAACATTTTCAAAAGCGTTTTTAAAATGGTTGTTTATGATCTCTCTATTTAATCATTATTTCAATAAAACATCACATGCATAATTTTGTATGACAAATGGTTGAAACCAATGCCTTTTAAGAAAGCGCCCTCTTGTGTTTTAATGGCTCTTTTTTTAATGATAACGGGCTTTTTACTTAGTCGTTTGTAATTTTGTATACATTTCGAGCATGGTGGAGATAAAACTATTAGTTTATAATGTCACTGTCCAGTTTTGGTTACTAAAGTTAGCCTTACCAAAACTGTACTACCCCTTTAAGAAACGTACGATTTCAGAAATGTAATTAAAAGACCTGCTCTTTTCTTTTATCACACTTGATGAATAACCATGCTGATGTGATACAGGTTATGTTTAAAATGCCAAAGGGTTCTCATCGCTCTTATTGTCACTGTTATAAATATTATTTAGGGTTAAATTTGGAGAAAACAAATTTAGGAAAACTTTGCAGCAAATTAATTACAATGTGTTGTCATGTTAGAAGATCTCCAATGACAAAATGTTAACTTATCAATCTACTTAGGAACTGTTACTTGACATATATATATATTCCACCATTTGTCCTCAAAGCTGTATCAATAAACAAATGTAACACGGACTGAAAACGGGGCAGGACGTACAAGAACATACGATATAGTATAACATAATCCGAACCTTAGTATCGATAAGTGCAGAAATATCAGTTAAAACGTTTATGCAAGCCGCTGACATTATAGTCAGGTTCACTGTGTCGAAATTTTAGCTTTCGTAAACTTTTTTTGGGGATTTGTAAACCTATACATTTTTGGAATCTGTATAGTGTAAGAAGTCAGAAAACCAATGTTTACAATTTGCCGGAAGCATTTATGGCGGCCATCTTGGATTTTCAAAATGGCCGCCATAACAATAGGTGTTTCTCATTATCTCAGCTTCCAGGTGGCCTAGAGTAATGATTTGAACGTCTAAACATATGTTTTCATGGATGGGGAAGACAATGGTACAATGTTAAATAAGATCAACACAACCACAAAGCGGCCATCTTGGATTTTCAAAATGGCCGCCTTGAAAATCAGGGTTTTTCAATATTTCAGGATTCAAGTGGCTTAGAGTCATGATTTTAACGGCTAAACATATGTTTTCAGGGATGGGGAAGACAGTGGTACAATGTAAAATAAGATAAACATAACTACAAAGCGGCCATCTTGGATTTTCAAAATGGCCGACTTGAAAATCAGTGTTATTCAATATTTCAGCATTCAAGTGGCTTAGAGTCATGATTTTAATGGCTAAACATACATTTTCAGGGATGAGGAAACTGGTGGTACATTGTAAAATAAGTTAAACATAACCACAAAGCGGCCATCTTGAATTTTCAAAATGGCCGCTTTGAAAATCTCTGTTTCTCAATATCTCAGCTTCCAATAGACTAAAGCCCGGCGCAGACAGAGCCGACCCGACCCGAACCGACTGGTTTTCAGTCAGGCTAGAGTCAGTTTCGCTCAGTCGGAGCCGATCCAACATGTTGCATCGGCCTCGAATGACCTCCGACTGGCACTTGACTGGAAAAACCGGACTCCTGAGGCAGCACATACTGAGTTAATCAGGCTGAAAACCAGTCGGATCGGGTCGAGTCGGCTCTGTCTGCGCCGGGCATTAGAGTCATTATTTCCACGGCTAAACATACATTTTCGCACATGAGGAATCCAGTGGTATAAAGTAAAAAAAAGCTTGCATAACAATATAGCAGTTTATCTTGTTCACCATATTATAATGTTTGTTAATAATGGCTCGGCACTTTTATGTGTAGCAAGTCATAACTTTATTATGTCTAGTCCGCTTCTTGGACAAATTTATAGCAAAATCTTTGCATGTCATAATCATCATCATGATCATTACTATCACTGGTCGGCAACATGTAATTCCGAGAGTCCTCGTCATTCTAGCATTGAGTTCATGCTGAACTATGCATGGTAAATTATTGGTCCTACGAGAGCATCAATGTTGAACAGTCTTCTCTGCACTGGCATCTCACCATCTCGATGATGGCTTTGAAGGTTGGGAGGACCGGATTTACCTGATCAGCTGATGTGTCCTTGTAGAAGTCATGCTGCAGTGGATCCAGGAACGGCTGCTGAGCAAGGCTTTCTTGACCTCATAATGTGGCCCGGATCTGGACTCGGTGAAGGTGCTGCTTGGAACAACTCGGGGATGCAATATCAATGCCCTTTAGTGCGTATGCAGTACAGACGAATGTAGAAAGTGATGACAGCCGATCTTCAGTGACTTCAGCGGCATCTAAAAGCAACTACAGTGCATTGATGACTTCTCCGCCTGTTGAGGTAGACTTGCAGCTTGGTTGCCTTGCCTATGCAAGAGAACCGTCCTGTGCATGTTGCCTGCCCCTGTGATTGCGTGATAGGCTAGAATAGCATTTGCATTTCTGGACCTAGAGCTGCCTATATTGGCTGTACTTGGACTACTCCGGAAGGCATCGACATGGACGGGTTTCTCAGCAAAGGAATAGTGCCATGACCAGCACCAGAACATTAGTTTATGGAATGAAAACCACCAATTCTGCATCAGGCAGGCTTATCTTTGATGCCTGTAATGTGGATCATCAGTGTATCCGCCTCTTCGTGATAATTGTCCTCGATTTGCATCTCGCTGTTGCTCCTAATACGCCCTGTGGCAGATGCAATATCCAGCTTTGACGATCCCTGGTCATGTTGGTTGTTAAAAAGTAAAGAGTTAAAGACCTTCCCTTGCCAATGTTGGCATATAAGGCGGCGCCTATCTCCGATTCATTAGCCCTATGCCACACGTCTACAAAATGTAGCGAAAGCTACAGAAGGGGCCGGCCAGTCCTCTGGTAAATTGTGTGATTAAAATTCCCTTCTCCATTATATAGATGCCGAGCGCCTGGCTAAAAGGCAGAAGGTACCATTTTGGTATGACCCGGTCTGGGATCGAACCCGAGACCTCCTGCTCGGTCATGTTGGTTGTACTCCAGTGTTTTTGCTGTCAGATACGCAGTCGGATCAGTCTTCGTTTTGTCGTGGGAAAAGAAACGGGTCATAATTGGAATGTGATATGTTGGTGTCATCTCTGATATATGATATTGGATCGGAAAATCTCCTTGTCTCTGATTCTCCCTTGTGGTATTCTTCAGGGAATCAGGCTTGTTTGTTTCATACACCAGAATGATCTTATCAGAGACATTAGTCTGGTAGTGACAGTCAACTACCTCAATGAATGCTTCAATACCATACTGTGTGATTATATCATTCTGGTGTTGGAGACATACAAAGCTGATTTCCTGAAGAATACCACAAGGGAGAAACAGAGTCAAGGGAAGGATCTGATCCATTATCAGACCAGAGATGACACCAACATCAATCACATCCCAATTAGCCGGTTCCTTTCCCCTTTCAGAACGAAGGCTGACCTGACTGAGTATCTTGCAGCAAAAACACTGGAGTACAACCAAGGCTCGTCAACGCTGATTATCGCATATGCCACAGAACGAACTAGGAGCAACAGCGAGCTGAAAAGCGAGGACAACAATCATGAGAGGCGGATACACTGCTCATACACAATGCCGCGCTGATTTCAAAGAGTAACCCACCTGATGCAGAGTCGGTCATAGCACACATATGACCTTCTGCTGAGAAATGGCGTCCGGAGTGGTCTCAGTGCAGCTAATATAGACAGCTCTAGGTTCAGAAAGAGCAAAGGCTTTACCAGCCTTCCATGCATTCAAGGGGGAAGACAACACGGGACGGTTCTATCACATTTGCAAGGCAACCTGCATGCTGCAAGTCCCCTGCAAGTCTACCTCAAAGCAGGCGGATATGTCAGCATTGCATCTCAAGCAGCACATCCAACGAGTCCAGATCCATGCCACATTATGGGGCCAGGCAGGTATTGCTCTGCACCAGTTCCGGGATCCGCTGCAGCATGGCTACTACAATGACACAACAGGTTCGCACTTCAGTTCTTCGCGCTTGTCGCATTATTTTGCACTTGTTCGCACTAATTAGTAGGACTCAAGCAGACTGTTCCAACATATTGATGCTCGTGTAGGTCCAATAATTTATCATGCATAGACATCTGCCAGTGTAGCACTCAGTGCAAGGATGACGAGGACTGTAGGAATAATATGTTGTCGACCAGTGACAGTGATGAGGATGATGAAATGCAAAGACTCTGCATAAATATGTCAATAAGCTATCTAGAAATACTAGAGGTGTAACGTGCTACACATTGAAGTTCTGAACCATTAAGAACATCTGTTATAATGAAACTAACATTATAATATATATCATGTTAAGATTACTTTACTTTAAACCACTTGCTTCCTCATCTTGAAAATGTATGTTTACAAATTAAAATCATGACTCTAAGCCACTTGGATGCTGAAATAGTGAGAAAAACGTATTTTCAAGGTGGACATTTTGAAAATCCAAGATGGCCACTTTTGGGTAATGTTTAGATTCATTTACTTTGTACCATGCACTGGTTTCCTCATCCCTGAAAATATATGTTTAGCCGTTAAAATCATGACTTTAAGCCACTTGCATGCCGAAATAGTGAAACAAAACGCATTTTCGTGGCCATTTTGAAAATCCAAGATGGCCGCTTTGTGGTTGTGTGTAGCTTTATACGGTATTTTAATTCATACCACTGGCTTCCAAATCCCTGAAAATGTATGTTTAGCCATTAAAATCATGACTCTAGGCCACTTAGATGCTGAGATATTGAAAAACACTGATTTTCAAGTTGGCCATTTTGAAAATCCAAGATGGCCGCTTTGTGGAACCTTATGTTTGACTAATTTTACATTGTACCACTGGCCTCCTAGTCCCTGAAAATGGATGTTTAGCCGTTAAAATCATGACTCTAGGCCACATGAATGCTGAAATATTGAAAAACACTGATTTTCAAGGCGGCCATTTTGAAAATCCAAGATGGCCGCTTTGTGGTTATGTTTATCTTATTTTACATTATACCACTGTCTTCCCCATCCCTGAAAACATATGTTTAGCCATTTAAATCATTACTCTAGGCCACCTGGAAGCTGAGATAATGAGAAACACCTATTGTTATGGCGGCCATTTTGAAAATCCAAGATGGCCGCCATAAATGCTTCCGGCAAATTGTAAACATTGGTTTTCTGACTTCTTATACTATACAGATTCCAAAAATGTATAGGTTTACAAATCCCCTTAAAAAGTTTACAACTTTACATAGTGAACCTGACTATTAGGCCTAAATTCACCGCCAGTCTACGCTGGCCACATCTTTACATCTATACGCTTGTTCGCATGGGAAACCACGTGCCGCATTTGCCTTAGGTTTTGCACACAGCACAAGAGGGTGCCTACATTCGTTAAAGCAAAAAAAGCCTTCTTTAGCGCTTCTAATTCAATCATATGAAGCACCATAATAAGGGATTATTTGAACAATCAAAACCCATTTGATTCTTCTGTTACTTCATGCCGAACAAGGTGATATGTATGTTCTGTTTCTTTTAAGGGATCTAGTAACTTTGTTTACATGAACACACAGTTATGAATGGTTGATCAAAATGTGTATTTTTGTTACCACCTAGCAATGTGTGAAAATGTCACTTTAAATGGATGTTATATGGCCGAGTAATGGGCGGAAAAGCTAAGTGACAGTCTATAACTCACTGTACTGACGTTATATTATAGTTATACATTTCCAGTGGATGATTAAAATCCGAACACTCCAATCGTAAACATATTTTAAACGAAAGGGAACACAACATTTATTCCACGCATCAATTGGTAATACAACAAGTTGTTAGAGAACCACACTGTATATAGTTCTAAGTAAATTTGTGTGGATTTGGACAATGTTACTAAATGTGTATCTTTTTATTTTTAGTTTTGGTATAAAATAATGCAACAATTGGTGAATTTATTTATCGATTTCAAATGCCGTTTAATTTGTATTATACATGGTAGCGTCTTCGGTAAAAACTGCATTCCAAAATAATATGGATTACCCGCAAGAAGATTATTAAAGTTACAGGACGTGAAGTATGTAACCGCCCACATTACACATTATAATTGTTTTAATAAAAATCCCTTGTACACATTCAATTTGAACTGTGGTATTGACATACTTTTGTTTTAATTGAATAGTATATATCAACTCGCATATCAAAGCTATATGATGAGTTGTATTTTGTACGTAGAGCCTTTTTACCAAACCCCTTTTTTTAAATCTCTTGCGTTTGTTGCGTCTTACTATACAATCTTCAGGATGTTTGATAATGGATTTCAAAAGAAAACTCATCAGGGTTAATGTATATCAAACATTTGTTATCGTGTGGTGAATTTATTACTTAAAGGGATGCCTGTAAAGTGTCTAACTCCGCGAAAATTACTCGGAGCTTCCTCGACTCTCTTCTACCGTGTTGTTTAGCTTATGGTAAGAGAAGAATAAAATAGAGTTAAATTTGTCAAATGCCCATTTAGTATGACGATTTCTATCATTCAGCTCAAGAGCGTTAATGAACGGTCATAAACCTCATAAACGTCATACAGTAATTCGTTGTAAAAGCTGACGCATATTTTCGCTTTTCTAACCAGGAAAGCAGTGTTCTTTTTCAATGAAACTTTCACACATCATTCGGACATATCTTACAATGATTGTGGTACAGGATTTAAGTTTTAAATGTCATTTTGGGCATTATCTGACACTTTACAGGTGCACCTTTAAGTTGAGATTACTAAAAGTGTATTCGTAGGTAACCACACGGTAATACATTCCCAACATTTACATCATAGCCTGGATACTAAGGGTAATACAAATAGTAGTTGACATGATAATAAGCAGCAAGTACTTCCCATATTAAAATTTTAACTGCTGTAAAAAAAACTTGTTTTTAGTGGTTAAATTAACATGTTTTATTTTCCTGTGTTTTGTTTTGTAGTAAAAACAAATAAATTATAATATTTGCGATATTTTGGGGGGCTAGAAATCTTGGATGATTCGTATGTTTGATGAGTTTGTAAATTATTCAAAGTTATTTTGTGGTTTGTCTGTATTATTTTATTCACCCTGCCAATGGCAGGATGCGAATTTATTGTTAAGTTCAGCCATTGACCTGGGTTAAACCCCTTTTTTTGGTAACATTCGAATGATTTGAATAATCAACATGATTTCAAAAAAATGTTATGTTCCTGTAAAAAGATGGCAATATAATGGAAACACATTTTATGACTCGAAAGGTCTTACTGAAACGCATATAAGATAAATAAAGTATTATCAATTTCCCTCAAAATGAAAAAGGGTCTGAACTTATTCGTGTAGATTGGTTTGTTCGAATGATATCGATAATGTATTCATGTATTTGTGTTACTTCGTTATACAGGGTAGTTTACCTAGTAAAACAAAACACTTCAAGGGAAGAAATTATCATGAATTTAAATGCACATAAACGGGCGCGCAATTTAGGAAATTGGCCGAAAAAACCTATATTAAGATAATGCTGTAATAATGATATCATATAACTAACAGTTAAAGAAATTATTAAAATGATATTCTATAGTTGTTGTCATACCTGGACAGTTCAAGCAAAGAAGAGCTCCGCACATAACCAGAAACTTCCAGATGCTAAAAATGGTGAGATCAGTAGGCAAGAAGACTGAAGATCGCTCCATCTTGTGGACAGTTTATCCCGTCCACAGCTCGATTTGGTAACCTTTATACAGGGTGGCCCCAAAAAACGGAACGGGGCACTTCCCAAAATATAGTAACAAAATGATCATGTCCATCAGATAGACTGTTTTTCCAATGAAAAATGATACCAAGAACAGTCATTTTGGTCGTATAGTTTGTGTTATATGGCGCTGTGAGTAACACCATGTCAGGTTCCCATTTTTGTCAATTTTTACCATGTCAGTGCCTGATAAATCGCACTTACTGCTCGTTATACAATTAAACACGAGAGCAATCCGTGCGCCGTTGTTAGTGTGCATTCAGCTGTGTGCCGAGCGGTGCCGAGAGAAAGGGCACAGTTGTTCGATAGTATGACAAGCAGTAAGTCTCATTTATCAGACACTGACTTTGAATTGAGAAAATCTCATGACATGATGTTGGGCCATTGTCGGAAAATGACGTTATGCCAATATATCACAAAAATGACGTCGTGACGATGTTGGGCTGGCGGACATTTTAACCTCGAGCCAACGGCGATATGCCGACATCCGGCAACCAACTTCCGACATCGGCCCGACGTCAGGTGGCTAGCTGGGTAGTTTATATCAGCATTAGGGGTCATGAAGACCCAGTCACACTTTTTGCGCAATTACACCACAATACAAGGTGATAAAAGCGTGTTGTTTCATGGAGGTATTTCTTGGAGTCCTGCGCATCGTATGATACCAAATTGAGCATATTGCATCTTCGAATATTGTGTCACACGTCGTTACAACGTGATGTGTCATACACGGACGTGAAATTTCGTATATAGCGCTTATGTATAAAAGGCAACTAAATGAATGACAGATAAGCTTTATTAAGATCTTTACAAACTTGATTTGCATTTGAAATGACTATGAAGAGCATAATACAATGACATAAGTTATATCAACTAATAAACAATAGAAATACATAAGAATATGTGTTGTTAATGTCATGATTGGTTTATATGTGTTTAATTGCTATAAAATTATACGAAATCTATCCAAAATATCATGTATTAATATTTCACCCCTTGATTCAGATACAGGGGGAGGTGTGTGTAAGTGTGTGTGTGTTTGTGTGTGTGTGTGTTTGTGTGAAAGGAGGAGGGGTAGGGGTCACAATACATATATCATCAAATATTCATCAAAGGACTACCCACCCGGTTGAAACAAAAATGTGTCCGAAGTTTTACATTAAGGCATCTGAAAAGAGATACATCGTAAAGCTTACACAGCTTTACGGATATGACCAGAGTTGGCGTCGTGTTAAAGTTTGGTCCATAGACGGGTTCATATGACCTTCTACAACCCAAGTGTACAACCTTGCAGACTAGCATGCTGGAAGTCCACAGGGCACATGAAGCGGACATTGAAAAGTGTCTACAATGCACAAAAACATAAATGCTGCACCTCCATTTATCCATCCCACACCATAAATCTGGTCAGAATAGTGTCATCAGGGATAAAGAAGTTGTAGTCAAGGTCAAGGATAACAGAAAACGGCAGTTGCGGTTGATGCAATGTGCGACATATGGCACGTCATTACATTATTTGAAGCAACCAATGTGTGGTACACACATCAGCTGCTAAAAGATGTTCCTTCAGTAATGAGATCATACACTTGTTGTGACTGACACAGTGGGACCAGTCTGAAGTCTGCTGAGTAGGAACAGAGGTATTCCCTATCCAAATCCAAATGCACAGCTCCTGATCCAAATGAGATTTTCAGAGTATTACTAAAAGACAACTTGAACCTTCTCTAGGACAAACCGGTCTGTACATTGGTGGTGGACTTAAATAAGGAACAAACAAGTGTTCTACTCTAAGCTGGAGGCTGGAGCAGGAGGCTGATACAAGGGTCATACTCCAAACACTCTATACAGTGTCCAAAATGACGGAGTCGTCAGGGTAGTTATTCATACCAATGTCACTGACATCATAAACATGATTGTGTACATATCATGGTTTAATTCATCTCACCGATCTCTCAAAGCTGTGGGTGAGGAGTGAGGGCAGCCTAGATATATAATTGGAATATACTGGCAATGAAAGATTTGGCAAAAACCAGGCCGATGCAATAACAGATGACATTATCACTCAAGCACGTTACATCACCATGTGTACACCACAGACGCTGACCAGTTTGAGGATTCCAATCTCGGAAAATTGAGAGCTTAGGAGTTATTGAACAACGAGTTGTACAAAATCTTGTACATGTAGGTACTGCCTCCTACAGAGGACGTTTCTCCTGCACCTGAAACGTGCTGCCTATGCCATTGACAAGAATGTTCACATTGCCAAACCAAACATTCCTTCATGTACAGATCCCTGAATGATGACAAAGCAGTTCTAGTGTCATCTACACAGCAATCATAAACAGCAATATCATGTGGAGGTGTCAAAGGGTGTCACAAGAACTGTTCCTGCTTGAAGAAGGCGGTTCCATGTTTCTGAAGTCAGCAACAGATTTGCGTAACATTTGGCAATTATTTCAAATATTTCACCGTTGTGAAATACAGCCAGACTCCTTGAACAGCGATGGAGGAATGTATTGCTGCACTCATGCTTTCCTATTAAGTCATCAACGTCAAGAGGTCCACCAATTTAGCAATAATCAGTGTCATACGCATAAGTGAAGTAGCTTTATTGCCCTTAGACCCTTTCCTTTTTCTTCATGAGATTCTTGTTTTGTGTGTGGAAGCTGTTGAGCTTCAAAAGTCTTGCCCTCTTTGGCTCACTGGAACCATACCCTGTAATTGTATTAAAGTGCCTTCTGACACTTTGTGTATGTTGGTGAGGTTGCATAGGTTCAGGAGACTGTCCATCTGATAAGTTGATGAAGGATTGCGTTGTTGCTGTGATCGGTTTGGTTTCCACTGCTATCGTAAAAATTGACTTGTACAGCTCTTTGTCCACCGACGCCTGGATAAACTGATGAGTGGAGGTGCAGCATATATACTTCTACTCTGTGGAGATGGCTGCAGTGAGTTGTTTTATGTAGACGCTTTTTAGTTTCCGCTTTATGTGGACTTCCAGCAGCTAATCCGCGAAGTTGTCCACCTAGATTGTGTTCCTAGAAGGTCGAAGGAGGCAGAAGACATTTCTGGGGCAAATCAATAACAACAATACCCCCTTGCAAAATTCATAATGTGACTCTTTTAATAATTAGTAAGGATCCCTCTTTTAAACGTGTCATAATAATAATAATAATATAGGATATTTATATTGCGCAATATCCACCTAATATAACTTATAAGGTGCTCAAAGCGCTTATTATTATCCATGGTCATTTGGTACAGTTCAGACCCGCACAATGATATTGTACACATTCTCAACTCCCCGGGGAGCATACTAGCGGTCAACCCTATGGGTGCACCAAGATAATTTTCACCAGACCAGGTACCCATTTATACACCTGGGTAGAGAGCAGCAATTCTATTAAGTCTTCAGACACCTTGTCCATATTGTGTGGGTAATCCTCAAAAATAATTATGTTTGGAGTCCATAATCCAATGAGCTAGGGATGGTCCTGTGCCACCCCCCCCCCCCCCCCCCCCCCTCCCCCCTCCACACGCACACACACACACACACACACACACACACACACACACACACACACACACACACACACACACACACACACACACACACACACACACACACGCACACACACACACACACACACACACACACACACACACCTTCTCATGTATCAAATTTAAGGGATGAAAGACTAATACGTGATGTTTTGGATGGATTTCGTATCATTTTATCGCAATTAAACACACATAAACCAATCATGACATTAACAACTCATATTCTTTGTATTTCTTTGTTTTGTATTGCTCATGTTTTGGTTTGTTAATTAGTTTACATAACTTATGTCATTGTATTATGCTCTTCATAGTCATTTAAAATGCAAATCAAGTTTGTAAAGATCTTAATAAAGCTTATCTGTCATTCTTAAGCATTTATTGCCTTTTATACATAAGCGCTATATACGAAATTTCACGTCCGTGTATAACACATCACGGTGTAACGACGTGTGACACAATATTCGAAGATGCAATATGCTCAATTTAGTATCATACGATGCGCAGGATTCAAGGAAGACCTCCATGAAACAACAAGCTTTTATCACCCTGCATTGTGGTGTAATTGCGCAAAAAGTGTGACTGGGTCTTCATGACCCCTAAGGCTGATACACACTATTTAGCTGCATTAGGGGTGTTTTTCTTAAAACTCGTCCTGTGGACTTCCAGTAGCTTATTGGCGGAGTAGGCGCCACATAGGTTGTGTTCCTAGAAGGTCCTAGAAACCATTTCTGGTGGTCAACCTTTTACTGCAGCCCATGTCTGAAATCCTAAAAAAATGGTGGTTTGCCCCCTGGGTATTCAATACCTACTCCGCCCACGCTCTTCATATGTTTGCGAGAAGAAAAACATTACTACTAAAAGACGTTATGCCCTTAAAATAATCGTACTTATTCTTGGTGTGAAATGAAGGTCTTGTTACTTTTCTTTTATTTGAATAACTGAATATTTATTTATTGGATGTTATTCACAGTAAAGCAGAAGTTGGGACCATGCTTATATTGGAACACCGGCTGTGCGATGATTGTTGTTTACATGTTTTGCTGATCAGACTATATCCCGTTGGACACGTCAGATTGACACACTTTAGATTGAACGGATCCAACACCTCATGATTATTGCAAATAACTACATCATCGCCACCATCGTTTGGCAGTAAAGGGGTGTTTAGTCCCTCCACAGATGTAAAATCAAAGAGAACGGACATTGGGAAGGTTCCGAATGGAGGTGGCGGAGCAAGATCAATGCCACTGAAGTCTGGCGGGCACTTAAAGGGGTAGTACAGTTTTGGTAAGGCTGAACTTTAGTAACCAAACCTGGACAGTAATATTATAAACTAATAGTTATAACTCCACCATGCTCGAAAGGTATAAAAAATTACAAACGACTAAGTAAAAAGCCCGTTATCATTCAAAAAGAGCCATTAAAACACAAGAGGGCGCTTTTTAAAAAGGCATTAGATTCAACCATTTTTCATACAAAATTATGCATGTGATGTTTTATTGAAATAATGATTAAATAGAGAGATCATCAACAACTATTCAAAAAACGCTTTTGAAAATTTTTGAAAAAGTGCAAGCATTTTTTTTATTTTTTGAAAAAATCATCTAATTATTTGGGCCCCAAATAATTATAAGATCAGATATATTTATTGATATTTCAGCCATTTCTGGGTCGATTTTGACCAAATAAAGTTTATTCTGCCATTAAAATTGCATGTTCTCTCAAATTCGACGCTCAGTTTTTCATTACCTCACAAAAAAATTGTGATGTGCAGCGCCCTCTCTACCAGAACTAAACTACCCCTTTAAACGATTCTATTTCCGCGTGTATTTCACTCAAGGACAGGTTCGATTTCAAGACGTGCAGGGATTGGCAAATATAGCAATGCGGATTCTTGTAGTCAAGATCGAATACGCTTACGTACGAATCGCAAGCATCTGATAACGCCATATCGGCCTGTGCGTCACATGTGTCAATGGTTATCTGGTAGCAAGGTCAGGCTGCCGGGGGTGTTTTCAGTGTCCATTTCGCGCATGTGTTAATGGCAGTGCCAATTTTATCGGTAGAAATGTTACCGGCTAGCACATTTCGAAGCGCCTCTTCATCGCAGTTAGCTTCCAAACTCCAGGGCTGTAGTTCGTTGAGGTCTCGGTAGTTGCAAACCGCACAGTAGACATTCTTAAATGTGATAGTGTCACGGTATACCACGGGAATTATTGTCAAGGCATCCTGTTCGGACGAGCGGTCTTCGCACTTTCTGGAGATATTGAAATGGTCAACCCATTTTTCACTGCACTTGGCAACCATGTTATAATATTTCTGTGAACCAGGTAAAAATACTGCCCGTGTTCCACCCCGTTCAGCCTGAACACAGGAGAATTGTTTGGAGTGAATTCCTTCAACAACCTTTACGAAGGTCTCTGAAGGAAGAATGGCGTCGCAGTTCTCTAAATAGTCGATGCAGCAATCCTTGTAGAAGAAGCAGGTCGGATCGCAATAGCAGGTCGCGTATTTTGAATCTGGATTCGGTACCGAACATTGCGCAGTACTATTGACGTTGCAGAACCCACCCGGAGGACACACCGGTACAGTCCATCCATTCAGTGTGTAATGTTCATAGTCCACATCTGGCACTTCATCTGGAAAGTAATGTAAACAAAAGATATCAGTAGTGAAAAAGGGTGTTATGCCTGTACTTATTTAGGTTAACATTTTACGGCCACATATATTCGTATAACGAAGTGCCCAACCACCTATTCCTCGTTTTCTTTTTTTATTTGGGGGTATCTTATAGACCTACCACGTTTAACCATATACGGCTCGAGGGGGCATTGTGCCCCCCCCCCCCCTTCTCTGATCCCCACCCACTATACTTATGATCACACTTTTCGTTGGATTTTCACAAAATTTTGCGAAAATTTGGTATAAAACTTTAACGCAATGGGTACGTCTCGTTGCCGTCGCAATCGTAAACTGAAGAATATGCAAGTAAACATTAATATTGAATAATAATTTCTCACCAAATTTTATAAAAAAAACCTTATAATAGGTTATCATTAACTGAAATCAGTTATCACAATAACAAATTTGTTTTTCTTACTTTTGAAGACAAAATTGCCCAAAAATAATGTCAGTAAAGAAAAATAATATATATGTTAATTCAATGATATTTAGGCGGTTACAATTAACAAAATAGTTGGGCTTGTCATAAAGATGATAGTATAGTTTTGGTTTAGAGGGCGCTTCAATATATTACTAATGTGTGAGGTAAGAAAAACGAAGTGTAGGTAATGAGAAGAGCAGGTAATATCAAAGATAAAACAAACTTTGATTGATCAAAATTATAAAGAAACAGCTCAAAGGATCATGTGGTTGACCAGAACTGTTATATCCCTTTTTAAGGATATTTAGCCGTTTCTAAACCGATTTTGATCAAACAGATATTACGTTGTCTTTGAAATCATGTGGGCGTAAAATATTAGATTTGGTTTTGTATTACCTCACAAAACAATCATCTCTAGAGCTGCGTACGCAACTTAATCACCTTTTCAAGGCTATATTATATATACAGCATGACACATTAATCGATAGTCAACATCAGGGAACAAAAATGATGTATGTATTTGAATAATATTATTTACTTATTTGTATTTGTACTTTTTAAAACTATTATGTGATTGCATTATCCAATACGTGTCCATTTATTTATTTATGTATTCATTTTAACATTTGTTTAGCTGTATATCGGTTTGAATATTCTTCATTTATATGTTTAAATTTATTTCTCAATGTTCAAAAAGGTGCTTGAATCAGATAACAACATGAAATTGTAACTATTGATATAAATATTAAAGCCATTCTATAAATAAAAGTTTTTTCTTTACAGCTGTTAAATATATTGTACTTTTCTTGTATGATTTATCGGGTGTTTTTTTTTTTTAAAAGATCATACAATGACATATAACAATATATAATACGCTAAAATATCTATTTTCCCAATAAACATGTTTAAGAAATGTACTACAATTTTTTTTTTTTTAAAGAAACTACTAGATCGAACTTAGTTGCAAAATCTTTAAAGGGGTAGTTCGGTTCTGATATAGAGGGCGCTGCACGAAATACTTATTTTGTGAGATAAAGAAAAACTGAGTGTGAAATTCGAAATAGCATACAATTTGAATGACAGAATAAACTTTATTAGATCAAAATCGGTTCGGAAACGGCTGAAATATCAATAAATATATCCATCCGATCGGAATAAATCTGGGGTTCAGATTTATTCGATGATTTTTTTTTTTTATAAAAAAATGCTTACACTTTTTCAAAAATGTTCAAAAGAGGTTTTTAAATAGTTGTTGATGATCTCTTTAATCATTATTTCAACAAAACATCACATGCATAATTTTGTATTAAATTGGTTGAAACCAATGCTTTTTTAGAGAGCGCCCTCTTGTGTTTTAATGGCTCTTCATTTGTTTAATGATAACAGGCTTTTAACTTAGTCGTTTGTAATTTTATATACCTTTCGAGCATGGAAATTATAACTATTAGTTTGTAATGTTATTATGCAGGTGTTGGTGACTAAATCCCAGCCTTACCAAAACTGTACTACCCCTTTAAAGGTGGTAACCAAGCAGAGAAGGTTTTTCCATCTTCTAGAGCGAGTGACTCTCATTCAGTGCATTATAATAGGAGCAAGTGGTCCTTACAAATCCGATAAATTGTTCATAGTATTCATTTATTTATTAGACTATTTGCTAATAATCGATAAAGCATATCCGTTAAGAGCTAACTGAATATATCATTTGCCATTGTAAATGGATATTAGAAGCATGCATTTATTTCTTTTTACTGCACCGATATAGCGGGTGATTTTTACAACTGAGTTTTCTATTCAATTTAAAATCTTATCACTATGAATGCAACGGATTAAACCAAGCCGGAGGTATAAATATATCGATTCTGTATACACATTTCTGTGCGTAAATGTCATGCCATATATGGTTGACTAATGGTTTTGCTATTCCGTTGACTAAAGATGTATTCTAATCGATATTGCCTTAAAGGGCATCAAGCGTGGGGATGCTACACAGCGGGTCGCCATTTTGAACTGGGCCAGTTTGCGCGCACCGCACTCTCTTAATTCCTAAGATTGAAAATTCAATCTATTAGATTGAATTTTCAATCTGCCACAGATTGCTGTCAGGGACGAATCTAACCAGATTGAAAGTCAATCTATCATTAGATTGAAAATTTTCAATCTTCAATAGATTGAGATTTGAATCTATTAGATTGAGAATTTCAATCTATTGTCAATCTAAAATTAGATTGAAATCTTCCAATCTTTGGCAAAGATTGAGCTATTCAATCTAATAGATTGAAATCTAGATTGAATTATTAGATTGAAAATTAATTCTCAATCTTGTGTTGGATTGAGTTCTTCCACAAGCAGGGATGTACATTCAAACACTATGGCCCACATTCACGAAGGTTTAAAGCCTCATTTACATAAGCCATGGTCTAACATTAGCATAATTCATCGCAGATTTAAACCATGGGTTAAATTGAAACCTCCTTCGTGAATTTGGGCCTATAACACATACAAAAACACATACATACATATGGACATGTGATAAAACAGATGTGACACTAAATATCAAGCTAAAAATCATAATTTTGTATATTTTATTTCAATGTTGAACTTGCAGGTCTTGCAACAGTCAGGAAGTGGTACAATATACATTTCTTAAGAATTACAATTAAATCAGTTAAATTACCACAAAAAAAATGGAATCTGTTCTTTCTTCCCATTGATAAGGAAAAATCATAATTACCATTACCAATAAGAAATATACCATCATCATTAATAATATTCACTTTCCAATAATAGTACACACAAACAGTACTTTTGAATATTACATAACATGGAAAACATTATCATCAATATAAATGAAAATTCAGTGGAAATTCCATAGGAATTCATAATTTTGTAAAGCAAAAACTAGGTGTCTTTAATTGATTTCTAGTTTCTTCTCCAGAAAATGAAACAAAAATCCTCTTTGTAGTACTAAATTATAGGTTTTGACACTTTTATAATGCATATTTTGAACATCGTTGCAACGTTTTAACAGATATAATGTTTGTATTTGGCACCTTTAGTATACTGTTGTTAAATGACGGTGGAGTGTATAGCATAGAATGTTACATTCCGAGGGATTTTAAATGCTATTGAGGGAAGAGTTAATATGTCCCGAGACGAAGTCAAAGGAACTTATTTTCTTCACGAAATAGCATTTGAAATCCCGAGGGTAGAAATATTCTGTGATTTCCCCCCAACAACAAATTTAACAACTGTTTTATCATCTGACTTGACTTGCAGGGGTGTAATATACCCATGTGCTATCCAAAAATAGAACACGGCAGCGGCATGTACTGTATTTACTAAGTCAGGTGATAATATATAATAGCTGTATTGATTTAATTACTGACACTCTTTAAGCATGGAATGCAGTCTAAAATTGATTGAGATAATCAGAATAAATATAATAGATGTTATCATATTACAACAGTACAAAATTCCATTGAGTTGCACATACAATTTAATATCGTTCTTTCTATTCTCTATAATTATGTTTGGACTTGCTTTATTGCACTTGCAATAATAAAATATATACATATTCAAATATCAATCTTTACACTGTTCCTGGATGGCACTTTATCCGTACAACACTGATTGTCAAAAGATTAGTTTTGGTTAGTAAATTAGTTAGTAAATGACGCAAACGGCTTCAAAAAGTAAAGCTCATTCTTCAGTTTCCAATGAGCTCTGTTTATTTCCGTGCCTCTCTCCTCGAAGTACACACGGACTCAGTGCTTAGTGTTGTGAAGTGCGCAAAAACTTACCCAGTTCAAAATAGTCAACTGCGGTGAAGCATCCATGCGCTTGATGATCTTAAATTTATATGGATTATATTAGCATATTTTCGCTGTACTACCATTTTTCAGTTTCCAATTTGTTCTGTTTCTTCCTCTTACCTAGTAGTACCATCTTGTGGATGCATTTTGCGCAGTGTGACATACACACAGACTCAGTGTTGTGAAGTGCGCAAAAACTAGCCTAGTTCGAAATAGGGAACTGCAGTGCAGCATCCCCACGCATGATGATCTTAAATTTGCCACTAAGAAGATTGATAAGGGTAATACATCTTGTCATATTTTCTCTGGGCTACCATCTTTCAGTTTCCGATGAGTTCTGTTTCTTCCTCCGAGTCCGAGGCTGCTCCTCTCACCTCGGAGTACCAGTGATTGGTCAACAGTCTCATCTGTAAAAAAAAACATGAAAACATGAAATCAAGATTATAAAAGACCCCATGATGATATTTTGGTACTAAAATGTTTGCTTCACACACATCAAAGTGCTCAATACGATTTGTCAACTGTCTCATCTGCACTCTCCCGGCACTGATTTCCTTTATAACAACAAAACATTGACAAAATCAAGGTTAATAAGGTCAATGAAGACGTTGTGTGGAGATTCTAAGGCTGAGTCATGTCGGTAATTGTCGGAACCGGGTCCCGATAAACTTTTACCGGTCGGGAACCGGTATCCCGATAAACTTATTCTCCATCAGTTGAGACAAGTTGCTCAGTATTAAGGGCACTAACTAGAGATGGATACAAACAAATCAATCTAATTTGGAACCAACCGAGATTGAATTTCAGGTGCTTTGTGTCCCACCTAAACATAGACAATTACAAATTATCTGGTGGTGAAAGTCGTTTCCATTGCTTCATGCACATAACATTCCGGCGGATAGAACAACGTACATCGCCTGACAAGGAATGGACAAGAAACGCATACCAACGGAGACAAATTAATTGGAAATGTCGCTCTCCGTCAGGCATCCGTATATGCTATCCAGTGATATGTAACCAGGCCTTAAAGAGGACCCACTCATTATTCAACGATTTTGATCAGTACGTTCTACTGACGACGATCAGATTATAGTGATCAAGACAATGAGCAAAGTCCACCTTCAAAAAGATAATCATTCATTATTGATCTATTATCCCCAATTATTATTTTTATTACTATCTATCCAGCTAATCAGTTTGCACATGATAATTGGGTTTACTGGTACCAATCAAATCTAACACCTTTTTTACAGAACAAAACTATTTCTTAGAAAAGTAAAAGTAATTGCAACTTACCATTTCCTGTCTTGCTCATTGTCACCTCCTTCTTAGGCTTACCCGTCTCAGCACCTACACTGGAGACAAAAGGCAGAATAATGAATAATAATAATAATCAAATAATACTGCCAGATTTGATAGCTCGCGGCTTCATTGACTGACATGTTATTACACTTGCCTTTATAGTTGACAAGCAGTTTTCAGCAGTTTTTTTACATTTAATAAAATAATATTTTATGACCAATTGACAAGCATTACTTCCATTAAAAGTTCGGACTAATGTATATTTACATATGTATAAAATACTCACCTTCAAACATCTGAAGGGTACCGTCACCGCTAGCCAGTCCAGTCGGGAATTCCCACTCTAACACGGCTTTGCGATCCGTCGTCGCCATGTCCGTCGTTGTCGCGCGCGTCGAATCGAAATCTTCGAAATCGAGTCGATGCGAATTATAAGTCACGTGATAATGTTCTGAAGTTTGATTGGTTTACGTTTTCAATAGATTGAAACTTTTTTCAATCTATTATGGATCGAGAAAACCCGTCGATCTAATAGTCGTTTTTCTATCGTTTTTCGATCTATCCTCAATCTATTAGATTGAAGAATATTTCAATCGCTTGATAGATCGACATTTTCAATCTTAGGAATTAAGAGAGCATGACACTGAGCTAACGTGCATCACGCACCGTGTGCAACGTGTACTTAAGATGGCGCCGCGCATCTGATTTGACGAATCTGAACTACCTTTAATACATGTTATACAAGGTTCTTAGTAGAGAACAATGTTAAATGCGGAAAAAGAAGTGGTGTGCTGATGATGCAAAGATCGCGTTTAAGAGAATAATACAATAACAAATAATATTACCGAAGGACGTTGGATGAAAGAGCAAAAGTTGTGATGATTGGCGCCAAAATATCAATACTTCTATATGTAAAATGGAATAGAACGAAACACATTTCCGGACGTTAGGCATAAAGTTAAGTGACAATTGCATTGTAGCATTTAATTGCATGTTATACCGTAAAGGGCATGAGTCTTAGATCATATTCTAAAGAAGAAATATTACCATTAGGTGTTTTTTTACTGAAGTAAAAGTCAAAAGTTGAGTTGAATTGAATGCCGGCCCTGGTCTGCTAGTGGTGGTTCAGACCGAGGAGTACAGTCCTTAAAGGGATAGTTGAGTTCTGGTAAGGAGAGTACAGTTTTGGTGAAACTGAATTTTAGTAACCAAAACCTGCATCATTACATTACAAACTAATAGTTATAACTAGCAAGGAACACCAATTTACAAATGACGTAGTAAAGATCATGTTATCATTCAAAAAGAACCGTTAAAACTTAAGAGGGCGCTCTCTAAACACTCATCGGTTTCAACCATTTTGAATAAAATATTGTGCATGTGATGCTTTGGTGAAATAGTGATTAGATAGAGAAATAACCAACAACTATTTAAATACCTATTTTGTAACTTTTTGAAAAGAGGAAGCATTTTTTTGAATTTTTAACGGCTGGTTCAAAATTCTCTAATAAACCTGGGGCCCCAGGTTTATTACAAATTGTTATATTTATGGATATTTCAGCCGTCTCTGAACCGATTTTGATCAAACAAAGATGATTTTATTTTCTAAATATTATGCTCTTTCAAATTTTACACTCGGTTTTTCATTACCTCACAAAAAATTAAGTAGTCTAGCGCCCTCTCTACCAAAACTCAACTATCCCTTTAACCATGTATCCGCACTGTACCTACTTGGTTATACTTGCTATTACACTTTATTATTTATGTAAATTATTATGTTGATTCATTGATATATAATTCTATACAATTCTATTTTTAATGTTAGTTACTGAACCAAGTGTTACAGATCTTTTTTTTTTATTATTTGATATTGTTATTATACTATTTTCACTGCCCCGTGCTGGCAGTTATATGCCAGTGTCCTGGGTTATGTACTCCCTTTTTAGTTTGTAGAATTTGCCTTATAACAGTATAAAGTGATGATTTAAAAAAAAAAAGATAGCATGAAGAGAGAGGATATCATAATTATTTTCCTCAGAATGTTTTGTTGTTATGAGTTTCAGTTTTTATTTTACTGCGAGCAAATTTATGTCAGCATGAAGCGCTTTCTAAAGAGAAAACAAATATGAAGTTTAATTCTTATGAAAACAAAAATTAACAAAATATCCTAAGTATGTCATATGTCATAAGTCGAGTTTCGTCTATAATGGAGCGTATACAAATAAAGGGTGTTTTATTTGCATTATGTAATGTATTCAACAAATTTGCTAACATCATTATTTCAAAGGCGCCAACAGTTATGCCACCTAACCCAGCCCAAGAAGAAGAAAAAAACGTCTATAATGGAGCGTCTTTAGAAAACAAGGGTGTTTTTTATTGGGATTATGTAATGTATTCAACAAATTCGCTGACAACATTATTTCAAAGGCGCCAACTTTTGCATGCCTTTGGATAATTAGGTCGCGATCGGTGACGCGTGAAGTGATCAGAGTGCATGATATATCATTTTAAAGGCAATTTCCCAAGCCTTAACATGATACCAATATCAACATTTATAGTATACCTCTAGATCTCTGGATTTATAAGCTATCAAAGTCCGGTTTCGGTTTTTTTTACTCGCACTGTATTATGTGTGTTTCACTGAATATTATAATCCCACTTTCTTTGCTCTTCTTCAATCACATTATATATTTCTGGTCAGTTTATTTATATGTTTGAATTAATTATTTTAAGAAGATGCATCACTTCGGTGATCCCTCGCATATAATATATCCCCAAGTTTATTTCTATCCGTCGGGCTTATATCAGGTTTATAATAGCTTCTGACCACTCGAGCAATTAAAATTAAGGGGTTTCAGGGACGAGCGCCGTACTAGGGTTTTCTATTGCTCAGTCGCTAAGAGCACCGGACTAGCAATCCGAAGGTCTCGGGTTCGAATCCCGTTGGAATCCCATTTTCTTTGCTCTTATCAATCACATTATATATTTCTGGTGAGTTTCTTTATAATTATGTTTGAAATTAATATTATAATGATATAAATAAACAAGGCTGGTCAATAAACAGCAGTAATGTTTTATCTGAATAGTGATTGCATATGTTTCTGCTTGTGTCTACCTAACGTCCAGACTCATAAATTACTTACAAAGGATCTAGTAGCAGTGTCCACAAACTTCCGAGAGTTTTTTCACATACCTCGTTGTATTTATATCACCAATTTAAGAACAGGTTTTGGTTTTCAAAACGCCTAAGTTGTTAGGATGTATGCTTGTAGTGTTTAAATTTCGAAAGTCTCTATTGGAGAGTTCCAACTGTGAAACTGTGAAAGATATCGACCCTCTTCCAAATATCGGATGTGCTCAAGTGGGTAAATATTTTTCACCCCGACACCAGATGGAATCCACTCCGAATCCTCCCCGCATTCCCCGAACCGTCCCCGACACGTCCCCGCAAGCACCCCGATAATTTGTCGGAGTGGGTTCTTTCGAGCGCGCTCGAAAGAACCCACTCCGACAAATTCGGAGTACGAACTGGACCCCGATAAGAGACCGACAATTCCGATACCACATCGACACCAAACCGCTAGCACCCCGAACGTCCCCGCAACGTCCCCGAATTATTCGGTCTCGTGTCGATTTGGATTCGGTTTGGCGGTGTGACTGCCCTATTATGGGAGCCTTGTATAATTAGACTACTCACCCTTCAAAGGAAAGCCCTCCGCCTTTGTTGTAATGTAGATTGTGGTACTCATTCACCACCCCTTTATAAACAGTTATCTAGTTTGTTTGTAAACGGTTCGTTGCCTAAATGTTTTTTCAGGATTCTTTGCATGCACACATACATGACATTCAAGTAGTGTTAGATCTTATAGTAACTTTGTTGACATGTTCAAAAACTGAAGAAGGATTGATAGACATAACATAATAGAGTAGATACTATGTATAAAAAAAAAAATTTTTAAAGGGATATAAACTGTGTAAATATATGTCTAGAATAAAAAGAAAATACATTTTTGCAATTAAAATTCCCACCAATTGGCCGGTACAAAGTCCATAATAATGCTAACTGTGATAAGTATTGAAATGTAATTAACATATGATTAGTTCAAACATAGGGAAATTGACACAATAAACACAAACAATGACATAATTGTTACTAATTTTAGTTGAACGCGCATAATTTCTCACAGACAAAGGGGGAATCGAACCAACAGTAAGTGATTTCAAATTCAGTGTTTAATAAACACTCAACACCAGCCCAACACGGAACTTGAAATACTGTTGAATAAAACATATAGTTTTAATGTGATGAAAGAAGATAACTGTGTTTACTTACGGTCGCGTAGTTTGCAACAATAAGGGCAAATATCAACCGACATGTAAAAACCGTACTTTAGAGGCATTTGGATTTTAATCACTATGTAAGAGGATTGGTCTATTTTTAACTTATTTACGACTTACAGGAAAGCGCTATAAAAGGCATATAAACCGAACACAAAAAGTAACTTCACCCCTAAGCAATTGCCCATAATTTCATAACCAAGAATCGTTTCAAGATTTCGTCTTGCCAATATATCCATATGGTAGTTAGGAAAATAATGTGTAAAAATAAGAGGTCACCATTAATACATGGTTGAGTGAGCACACATTACAGAAAAAATAGTCATATTTCAAAATTCGCAAAAGTATTATCATCATTACAAATTATTGAGAGTTGGAAAATTAAAGGGGTAGTTTAGTTTTGGTAAGGCTGAACTTTAGTAACCAAACCTGGACAATAACCTTCAAAACTAATAGTAATAACTCCACTATGCTCGAAAAGTATACAAACTTGCAAAATGACTAAGTAAAAAGCATGTTATCATTCAAAAAGAGCCATTTTGATCACGAGAGGGCGCTTTTTTAAAGGCGTCAGTTTCAACCATTTTCCATAGACAATAATGCATGTGATGTTTTATTACCAGACTGATTTTATAGAGAGAACATCAACAACTACTTAAATAACACTTTCGAATTTTTTTGAGAAAGTGGAAGCATTTTTTGAATTTTTTGAATAAACCGTTAATTATTTGGGCCCCAAATAATTATAAGATCAGATACATTTATTGATATTTCAGCCGTTTGTGGGTCGATTTGGACCAAATAAAGTTTATTCTGCCATTAAAATTGCATGTTCTCTCAAATTCGACACTCAGTTTTTCATTACCTCACAAAAAAATTGTGATGTGCAGCGCCCTCTCTACCAAAACTAAACTTCCCCTTTAAAAAATGCACTGTTTCACAATTGCAATTAATGCATTTTACCACATGTGCCATCAAAAAATCAAAATGAATGGAATATCAAACAGCATTGTTTCATGAACCATGATCAATGCATTCCGCCACATATGCGGATTCACAACAATGTACAGGCACGCGCAATACCTTGTGACTTTTTAATTGGGCCATTTTGTCTTTAAAGGGGTAGTTAGTTTTGGTAGAGAGGGCGCTGCACATCACAATTTTGTTGTGAGGTAATGAAAAACTGAGTGTCGAATTTGAGAGAACATGCAATTTTAATGGCAGAATAAACTTTATTTGGTCAAAATCGACCCAGAAACGGCTGAAATATCAATAAATATATCTGATCTTATAATTATTTGGGGCCCAAATAATTAGATGATTTTTAAGAAAACAATAAATAAATGCTTGCACTTTTTCAAAAATTTTCAAAAGCGTTTTTTAGATAGTTGTTGATGATCTCGCTATTTAATCATTAGATCAATAAAACATCACATGCATAATTTTTTATGAAAAATGGTTGAAACCAATGCCTTTTTAAAAAGCGCCCTCTTGTGTTTTAATGGCTCTTTTTTAATGATAACAGGCTTTTTACTTAGTCGTTTGTAATTTTGTATACCTTTCGAGCATGGTGGAGTTATAACTACATGTATTAGTTTATACTGTTACTAAGCAGGTTTTGGCTACTAAAGTTCAGCCTTACCAAAACTAAACTACCCCTTTAATCTGTGCTCATTCAGCCATAAAGTAATGAACATAACAACTGTGCCGAAATTGTGGTAAGATGACATCCTGAAACAATAATTGGTTATGAAATTATGGGCAATTGCTTAGGGGTGAAGTTACTTTTTGTGTTCGGTTTATTTTGTGTTAGAAAAAGCACATTTTAAATAGGAAAGACAAATTTTACTGAAATTTGTATTAACTAGAATATTTTTTAGGCCCTATATTGACTCTCATTTTATTACACAGGCGTTATTATAGTAGATAAGCCGTTTTCAGTAGTATTTTTGCATCAAAATATTATTATTAGCAGATTTTGTCTTATTTCTTTTCTCATGAAATAACTTAACGAAATTCCAGATAACTAAAATGTAAGAGATGATGCGTACACAAAATTATCAAAATCAGTCAGTTTTGTTTTGGCTTTAGTTACTACACCTACCAAGAACTATATTTTGAATAAATTGACTCCAGTGATATTGATTCTTATACATGTACATAACAAACCATTTAAACCGTTTTATCTGATCATAAGTGAACAGTTCAAATTGTGTTATTTAATGATAATGTGTTTTTTTTTACTCGTTAGATATCTTTAAATGATGTCTTGTTCTGATATTTGTTTATGATCTGTTAACTTAACCCTAATAAGGCCGGGGGGCCATAATGCCCCCCCCCCCTCCACAATTTTTTGTATTGCTCCAAAACGCTGTACGATGACGCGCCGCTGCTTGGTGGCTTTTTTCTTTTGGATCTTGCGCACATTTTAAAATAAAAATTTTGAAAATCGGACTTACCGTTACAAAGTCACGTGACCTTTTGTCTATGCATGTCAGCCCGAAAATCGCTCAATTTCGTGATTTGTGTACAAAACATATGGAAATATCAATTTTCGTAAAATGAGGTGTATCATTAGTTATTTGGTGGTGTTTACATGTTATATGTTGGTTTGGGGGTTCAAAATAGTTAGAAATAAAATAAACAACAAAAACAATAAAATACATAAGTTAAACAAACCAAAGAAATACATAAGAAATTAACAAAACAATAGAAAACATAAGGAAGAACCGGGCTCTTCCAAATTTGTTTGTCGTATTATCATTCCAAATGCTCTAATGAATATATGTAGTGAAAACCAGTCTTTAATTATGAAGAATATATGATTTATGGGTAAAAATATGAATTTCATGACTTATTTGCATAAATTACCATAAATATGCAAATTAATGAATTTCTCAATTTTAAAAAAAATTACCATTGTATTCTATACACTTCACTTATCATACATGCAAAATTTTACGGCGATCGGCCGCTCCGCGGCCGAGATCTTAGGGGGGCCATAATGCCCCCCCCCCCTCCCCCGGCCTGCTGAAGACCTCAAATAGCCCGGCCCTTTTAGGGTTAAGGGGCCCAGTGGGGTATTGAATTTTGTTTTCATCAAAATTGAGATGTTTATCTTAAAATGATCCATGGATTCTAAGCCTTAAGAAAATACATACTCTGTGGGGTAGGGGGTAGCTATTAAATGGACAAATTAAGGATTTTTTTTTTATCAATGTTGTACATTTTGGGGGCCGAAAGTGATCATTTTCCAGCTTAGATTGGAGATTTTTATTTCTACTTTTCATAAATAGTCCAAATAATATTGTCCCAAAGCAAAACTATTACCATCTAAATTGTGGCTGCTTGCTGGCAGCAGAGTGGCAGGGGTGCGAAGAATCTGCCGGATGATTTGCTGCCAATTCCACAGGTACACAACGGAGCAGCGGGAAAACCAGTGAAGCAGAGAACGCCGACAGAAGAGAACACCCCAAAGAAGAAGAAGAAGAAGAAGAGCAACAGAAAGAGAGTAACGGCAAACAGCGCAAGTATACAGGAAAAGACTAACTACCGACCACGAACAGATAAAGTACCTGACATGACCAAAGAAACCACCAAACAGTCTTCTTACAACACAAGGAAACCCGGTATGCTGAATATTGGAACCTGGAATGTAAGAACACTGAAGAAAATAGGACACTGGGACGTACTCTTTGAAGAAGCTCAGAGATTTGGCCTGGATATTCTGGGTTTGTGCGAGACACACCTGACTGGCACAGAGACGCTTATAAATAAAGGGGAGTACTCAATCCTTCTATCAAGCAGGGCAGATAACATTAGCAGGGAGGGAGTCGGCATCATGATCTCCCAACAAATACTGCAATGCTTGGTGAGCTACGAAGCAGTCTCACCAAGGATCATCACAGCAAAATTCAAAATGAAGGAAGGGATCATCAATATCATCCAGGTCTACGCCCCTACATCTGCACATAGTGAACAGGAGAGTGATCTTTTCTAAGATGCACTGCAGCTGCATATACAGAAGGTCCCTAGGAAGGAGAATATAATCGTGATGGGTGACCTCAATGCGAAAGTAGGAGCAGACCACGGAGTATGGGAGCCAACTTTAGGCAAGTACGGATCAGGCAAGATCAACAGCAGAGGGGAGAAGCTTCTGGAGTTCTGTATGTTGCACGGAATGGCAATGTGTAACACCTACTTCCAACACAAAGAATGCAGAAGGGCAACATGGACATCACCATGTGGTCACTACAGAAACCAGATTGATTTTATCATTACCAAACTAGATGATATACAAATCTTTCAGAACTGCAGATCATACTGCTCAGCGGACATTGGGTCGGATAACAACCTCGTATTAGCAAATGTGAAGTTCTCACGTACAAAGACCAAGAAAATGAAGAGCCTCCCCAGAAACTATGATGTTAGTAGATTCACGGACCCTAACATTGTAGAAGGCTTTAAAGCCAGGATAGGAGGTGCCTTTGAGCCACTACTTCTGCTCCAGGACACAGATGTAGATAGGCTGTGAAAGAAATTCAGAGACACCACGAATGACATCACCGAAGAAGTAGTTGGATTCAAAAGGTCCAAGCAAGTCAAGGGTCTCCCAGAAGAGGTTCGTAAGGCCTGTGAACACAGAAGGAAGGCAAGAATTCTCAAGCTGAACGAGCCCTCGGTCCGGAATAAGAAAGAATACAATAAATTAAATAAGACTGTCAAGTATGAGGTGAAAAAGTGGAAGAAGAAAATTCTCGACACAGAAGTGGAAGAAATGGAAATCGCTCACTCAAAGAACAACAGCCACGAGCTCTTCAAGAAGGTGAAGAAACTTGCTGGTGAAAGAGACAAGATGCAACCCGCAGTGAAAAACAAAGAAGGCATCCTAAAAACGGCTCCCACAGAGGTATTGAACTGCTGGGAAGAACACTTTAGCTCTGACCTGAACATGCAATTTCCAAGAGATGAACATGTTCTTCACACCATACCTGACCCTCAATCTACAGACACCCCTAGTGAACCCTTCACAATCGGAGAAGTAGAAGCAGCAATTAAACGGCTGAAAAACAACAAGGCCTGCGGCTGGGATAAAATCGCTGCAGAAACTCTGAAGGCTGGTGGACTACCAATGAGACAACTCCTGCTTCACATTATCAACACGGCATGGTCGGAAGGTAAAATACCAGAGGACTGGAGCAAAGGTCTCATCACTCCAGTATTCAAGAAAGGAGATAAGCTAGATCCAGCAAACTACAGGGCCATCACTCTACTCTCCATACCTGGGAAAGTGTTCTGTAGAATGGTCCTCACGAGAATCCAAGGAACCATAGACAATTACCTGACAGAGGAACAATGTGGATTTAGAAGTTCAAGAGGCACCACAGATGCTGTGTTTGTCGTTCGACAGATCTTCGAAAAGGCCAGAGAAAGACGGGTACCAATCCACTGGAACTTTGTTGACTTTAAGGCAGCTTTTGACACCATATGGAGGGAAGCTCTCTGGAAATGTCTGCGCTCCATTGGTGTGGACAAGTCCATGGCTGACCTCATTAAAAACATGTACAAACAAACCAAGTGCTCTGTTATGGTGAATGGAAAGATAACTGAATGGTTTGATGTCACAACTGGTGTCCGACAAGGCTGTCTCCTCTCTCCAAGTCTCTTCAACCTATTCCTGGAATTTGTGATGAAGGACATTCAAAAGCTGGATGGTGGAGTACAGATGGGTGACATGCGGGTTAACAACATCCGATATGCAGATGACACCACTCTCATGGAACTGGTCTTTGAGAAACTCCAAGTCTCAACAAGTGAATTGGAGAAAGCATGCAGTAAATGGGGTATGAAAATTAATACTGCAAAATGTAAAATTATGACTGAGGACTATCAACAGATCTCTAAACAACACCAACATTGAGAAAGTGGACAAGTTTGTCTTCCTTGGCAGCATAGTTCCTTCCATAGAAGAAGATGTGAAGAGGAGAATAAGACTGGCAGCCTGGTCATTTGGAAGGCTGAAGAGTACCATCTGGCCCAACCAAGACATATCAAGAACTCTTAAAGTTAGAATCTACAGAGCCCTCATCCTCCCTATTGCTACATATGGAGCGGAATCCTGGACTCTGCGTAAATCAGACAGAAGGGAGCTTGAGGTTTTTGAAATGAGGTGTTTCCGGACCATCCTGGGAGTTCACCTAATGGACAGGGTGAGGAATGAAGAAATTCTACAAAGACTAAACATCACAAACACTATCTGTGAAGAGATAACCAAGCGACGCTTGAAATGGTTTGGGCATGTTGTCCGCATGCCGCATCACCGACTACCATACCAAGCATACGACTTTGACGCACGTAGACCCCCGGGACGCCCTCCTACGAGATGGAGGGACCAAGCCCAGAGCGACGTGGGACTACCCTTACACGAGGCAGAGCTCATAGCCCAGAACAGACCTGAGTGGAACAGAATATCTCGTAGGGGAGCGAAGGGACACACCGTCCTGTGCACCTAAGTCAGTAAGTCAGTCAATTCAATGAAATTTGGAGGAATTATTCCTTGTTTGTAGATGAACAGATTAATGATGGCTTTTAGAGGTAACCCTACTGTAAACCAAAATATATACATTTCATGTGTACATTTCTGATTTTTTGCAAAATTGCCTTTTGACTGAAGATAGCTAAATAATGTAAAAAGCCATTATTAATTTGTTTGTATAGCATATATCTTTAAAATGTAGAATGTATACGCCCCTATACCTCTGAGGAGATACATTTTGAATGTTGACTTGCTAAAAGTCTAAAATTTAAATGTTCTATATATTATTGCTGTTTAAACTCTTATTTTAAGTCCAATTGTCTTTAATTTAGTTTTGTTAGATTCCCCATATGCTAAGCTTTCCAGAAATGTATGGTTTGTAGGGGGTAGCTTTAATGGTTAGAAAGATATTTCCGATATAGTAAAAGTGTGCAAAAACGTCAAATAATACCCCACTGGGCCCCTTAATTGAGAAAGGCTTTCATTTCCGAAACATTATCTTGGGATTGATCCGCTATAATGACTGCCGCTGTAATTTGTGTGATCGTTTCTATATTGCTACATGTTGGATAAAGTGAATGCTTATATGATTTTGTTACTATTATTTAATTCAATTAAATGTTGGAAGCTATTATGGAAAATACATAACTGAGTTATAATAGATATTATTCAAACGCTCTTCTCCTACTAAAGTGGGTTGGTCTATAAGCGATATCATTTTTGACAAAAATGGTAAAAATTATTCCATCATTAAATAATAGTATGAATAATAATAATCGCGAATTTAATTCATAAGAGCTTCGTTTATAAAGTTTCAAGAACGTATAGTGATACAATAAGTTAGTGGTAAAGAGCATTGTCTAATTCCATCTGGTTTAATTATCAGTATACAACATCAATTCCTTACCTATTGAGTATTGATGTTGCGCTGTTTTGTTGTTGTTGTTTTTCTGTACTTGTTCATGATATTTGTTTAGGTTAGTTTTGTTTTTGTGTAATGTAAAATGCTGATATGTTTAACCTTACGTTGTTCGAATTGTATGTTTACCGATCAGGTAGAACTGTAGAATCACGGAATTTTAAATCAACATAAATCTATTCAAAATTGTCTTTAAAGGTGCAAAGAAACGACTGCAGTGCTCCTGAAGAGTGACGGGATTTTAATCAACAGAAATCGAAGGGGAAAAATGAGATTCAAAACGACGGTTCCTGATGGAAAAGGTGTTAATGATGGAGGGTGGGATGCTGGTAAGGTAACACGATTACTGACCACAGCAAATAGAGGAGAGTATAAGATGACACGGTAACTTATACTGAATTATACGACAAACATCGTCATCAGTGACGTAGCATGGATGCATGCATAGGGCGGGGCGGTACAGATAGAGGTCTTTGGAAATGAACCATCCGCTAATTATCATAGATTATAGTGTTACCTAAAATGATCCATTACAGGGGCGTCGATCACGGGGGGGGGGGGGGATGGCCTGTATTATCCTCCCCCCCCCCCCCCCCCCCCCCAATATTTGGGGTTCAAAAATATATAATAACATTAAGATTAAGGAGCATTGCCCCCTTCATGAATGGAAGTTGTTACTATAGTCTTCTTTATACCACTTTTTGATAATGCTAACTGCCCAAATCCAAAATCTTCCGGGGCTGCGCCCCTGGAACCCCCATTAAGGTTATTTGACTCAGTACCAAGCCATGCACTCATTAAATAGTTTTATTCAGGACTTCTCTCTTGGCAAACTTTCAGGCGATCCTGGCCCACTATGCGTTTGCGCTTCGCTCACTAAAATTGAGCTAACTATTCAATAGTTAATTGTATTTCTGGATATAACAAATCCCAAAGCTTCCGGGGGCATCGCCCCCTGGACCCCCAATAGGCTTTCCAATGTGGGTATCCCTTGACTTATTCTATTCAGGGTTCCATCAGGATGATTGCAATCAACAGTATTTATCTATCAGGCTAAAATTCATCCATACTTGGACAGTGCCCTCATCATAACAGGGTGCTTGCAATGTGCACTTAATAATCTTCCAATCTCTAAACAGCTAATTCAAAAGCCAATTAACTAAAGAATAGTTAACTCTATATTTACATATTATAGACAACATATTTATATCTGGATATTACAAATCCCAAAGCTTCCGGGGCAACGCCCCCTGGACCCCCAATAAGCTTCCAATTGTGGGTATCCCATGACTGATGCTATTCAGGGTTCCATCAGAATGCTTGCAATATATGTATCTATCAGGCTAAAGTTAATATTGGACAAAGCCCAGCTCATAACATGATGCTTGCAATGTGCACTTAATAATCTTCCAATTTCTAAACAGCTGAATTCAAAAGCTTTGCCCCCCCCCCCCCCCCCCTACCCCCTCAGCCATAAAAACCCGGGCACGCTGCTGGGTTGTCGCTTCGCTCCCTCGCCAGAGATGGTCAAAATGACGAATCATCCTCCCCAATGGCGAGAAGAAATCGACGCCCTTGATCCATTAACTTTATATTTTCCACAAAAATAGTAATGTTTGATACTTCAATCATATACCGATTTCATTGTAAGATTCTTGAGAATAATATGTGAGAAAGAGAATACAGTTTATCTAGTGAAAACGGACAAAAATCAATGTCTGATTTTATTCCGATCATTCGCCCGACGTATCGGAATTCGGATACTATGGATGATTGAAGCAAAACAATTCATTACGGTAAAAAGCCTGTTTTCATTCCAAAAAGAGCCGCTAAAACCCCAGAGGTCGCTCTCTAAAAACTCATTGGTTTCAAACCATTTTAAATAAAATGTGATATTTTGTTGATATAGTGATTAGATAGAGAGATAATCAACAACTCTTTAAAGGGGTAGTTTAGTTTGGTAGAGAGGGCGCTGCACATTACAATTTTTTTGTGAGGTAATGAAAAACTGAGTGTCGAATTTGAGAGAACATGCAATTTTAATGGCAGAATAAACTTTATTTGGTCAAAATCGACCCAGAAACGGCTGAAATATCAATAAATATATCTGATCTTATAATTATTTGGGCCTAAATAATAGATGATTTTTAGAAAAAAATATAAAAAATGCTTGCACTTTTTCAAAAATTTTCAAAAGTGTTTTTTAAATAGTTGTTGATGATCTTGCTATTTAATCATTATATCAATAAAACATCACATGCATAATTTTGTATGAAAAATGGTTGAAACCAATGCCTTTTTAAAAAAGCGCCCTCTTGTGTTCTAATGGCTCTTTTTGAATGATAACAGGCTTTTTACTTAGTCGTTTGTAATTTTGTATACCTTTCGAGCATGGTGGAGTTATAACTATTAGTTTATAATTGTTACTGTGCAAGTTTCGGCTACTAAAGTTCAGCCTTACCAAAACTAAACTACCCCTTTAAATACCTCTTTTGTAAATTTGGTAAAGAGGAAAAAATTTTTTAAATTTTGTAACGGCTGGTTCAAAATTATCGAATTATTGTGGAGCCCCACAACTATTACAAATGGTTATGTTTATGGATATTTCAGGCATTTCTGAACCAATTTTTATCAAATAACGTTTATTCTGTCATTAAAATTGTACGCTCTTTCAAATTTGACACTCAATTTTTCATTATCTCACAAACAGATATTTTGAGTAGCGCCCTCTATACCAAAACTCAACTATCTCTTTTATAATTATACAGTTATAATGATCCTCATGATTTGTTTAAGTTAAATGTATAAATATGTTAACAACCATACAAAAAAACAACCACTATATAGGAGATGCAAATGAGTTTGTTAAATTCAGAATTATTCTTTTGACAAAATCGAAGGGAAAAGGTTAGTTTTCAATGTGTTATAACCGATAACGCACTAAAATACGTTCTCAGTACACAAAACCTAACAAGTCACTACCATGTGCAATGGTGGGAGGTGGTACCATCGCCACACAATCCCGCAAGGTTTGGATTCAGCTACGCTCTCTCGCCAGCTCCCACAGTAGCGTAGCTACGGGGGACATCGGGGCACTTCCCCCCCCCCCCACCCCAACCCCCTCCCCCCCCCCCCCCCCCAAGAAGAAAAAAATATATATATATATAAATTTAAAAAAATAAACAATTAATAAATGTATTAATTAAAAATATATAAATTGTACAAAAAACATTCAAAGCCCACAAGGGAATTGCTTTTTTTGCTGAGATATGGAGCAAAGATGCAAAGTGATATTCACTTACTCATTATACTCACTTGTACACGGCGTAATTTATCCCGTAGACAATTTCATATCTGAACATTTCAATGGTAATATCTTTTGAACGAATAGGACAGTTGAAAAACCGAAACCTGTCCCGTGTTTTTATTGTTAATTTGAATTAAACTCGGTATGAGAGAACCACGAGAGTTCCAAGAAAGTGTTGAGGTTTTAAACAATGTTACTAGGTCCCTTTAACCAATGACGTAGACGGCGTAGAAGCTAGGGGATGAACATGTAATGAGTATGTTCGTAATTGAAATTCAGTTTGTATTGTAAGAGATAGGCGAGGCGGGTAGGCAGTAGGCACATCGTTTTGGTAGATGAGAGAATATAGTATGCCATACACTGTTAAAACGCTGTGTAAACAAAATCAACAACTTGTTTAAATTTTTCAAAACCGCTGTTTGACATAATTATGAACCTTCCAACTGTTGTTGAAAACATTCAACAACCCCAGTTGTTTAAAGTTTACACAACTGTTGTTTTAATTTGTTCTACACCTGTTGTTTAGAATAAATTTTCAACAATCCCGTTGTTGAAATAGCAAATACAAACAAGATGTAAAAGCGGCAAGGGTATAGGATTCGAACCGGGGGTCTTTGGGTTAATAAGTCTCACTCTCTATCGACTGCGCTATCTCGTTCGCTTGGATTGCGAAGGGACAAGAGAGGTTTGACGCGGTGATTTTGAGGTCGAAACTATCACGTGATTTAACACGTTTCATCAACGCTTGAACAATGGCCGCTTCACGCAACCCTTCTTCATACAACTTATCATGCTACATAAAGTTGTATGAAAAGATTTAACAACCATTTTTACACAGCGTTGTTTTACACAGCATTGTAACAGTGTTAAAAGATGGCAAACAATAACAATGTGTTAAATTGCCAACCATTATGGGCGCTATAAACTCCACTATTTTTGTAACATGATAACGTATATTTTACCCTCTCTTTGTAACATTCTCTAGTCTCATTTGCAATACTGCATTTGTTATTTCTATGTTCCATTAAACTCACCTATTTCGGACTAGTCCCCGAAATACATTGTCAATATGAACATACATTTATACATGTTATAGCGAGACCAATTTATCTTGAACGGGTAAATAAGCTGATCTGAGCTGAAATTAACTGATCTGATATCGTCACGCACATGAACATCATTGTCATACAAAAGTGCTACCCACCCGTGCCCACCAACCTCTGAAATGGACCCTAAATGGCGTATCGCAATCATCCGTAAGTTTACAGCCCTAAATGGCATAATGCCTTGAAAACAAAAAGTACATACCCTTCATGGCACAAAATACACGTGAAAAGGTACCTTTATGTAATTTGTGTTAGGGGGATGAGTGCTGAAACCATCCCTTTTATAAGGAATACGTCGACGACGCCGTATAACTGAAAATGATACCTTTGCGACTCTATTTTGGGACACGGATGCGTAGCCAGGTCGTGTTGGGAAATTACCCCCTTCCTACCCCCACCCCCCCCCCCCCCCCACCCCATCCCCACCCCCCGGGACCCCACACACATACGAACCAATAATTACATGTAGACACGATCATAAACATTTCAACGGTGCATTTATCATTAAGTAAGAACATATCTGTATGGACATGAATCAATATGAAAACAAAAACAATTGAAACACACTATTTTTCAATAACATAATACCAATCAACTGTTCACATATTTAATTACAGATACACATTCATATTACACAAATTAGCTTTTTACAACCATCAAACAAAACCACATATTAGAAAATCTCATCTATTCGGGTCTTTTCTATTACAAACTTTTACTGATGTGAAAAATACTACGTTATGGTCGTACATGGTTTTAAAAAAAAACAGTTATATTTGATGATAAAATAATAAATTGTGAATAGTTGCATTTTTCTCTATATATAAGAAAGATTAAAATAGACAATATATGTATTAAAGTATTAAGCACGCAAGACAGATAAGCGACCAATATATTTTTGCAGTGTCATAAAAATTATCAAATGCAGTAAATCTTTAAATTATGTTCATCGTTAAGACCATCTTAACGATGTTTGAGAGGTAATTTGACAAACACAAGAAGAGAACTAAGTACATCTTGTGTGAAATATTCTTTATATTTGCGATAGATGCTTATATATATATCGACAATGTATTCCAAATGAATAGAACTATTTCAGGTTACAAGGCGGGTCAACAAATATTTTTTTTAATAAAATGTATAATGAAGTGTAACATGTTGTAAAGCACATGTTTCGGAAACAACATAGGTTTTTTTCATCATTCTGAAAATGGCTGAAATATAAAATGTCGAAAGACGGAACGTGCGCTATATAAGTAGCCACCATTATTTTGTATTATTATTGATAATGTTAAACCGACCGTTTTAAGATGTACATATTGGTCAAAATATGCTTTAGTGGCTTTCAAATTTATTATAATAATCTCCCTATTGTCAACGGGTCAACCACCATTGCGCATAGAAATACAATATAAAATATTAGACGCCCAACTAAAAGGCCACATCTCCAACTTTAACCCTAGCAGCGATGACAACCCAAAATATCAATGCAAATGAGGTGAAACGTCAAAGTGTTTTCATTTGAATAAATTACCATACGTGAATTCATTTGATAAACAAACACGTTTCACAAAAAAGAAAATCAAGTACGCATCGCGCACTCATTTGATTTTTAACATAATCTGATAACGCCATCTTAATGATAATACCGAATTTTAAGCCACTAACATTCCGGTAAACCTAAACAAAATATATATTATTTAAAATACGATTACATAGCGAAAGTGAAAGTGAAATAGTGGACAGTAAAATAATCAATTTAAAATAAGACTTACAAATAAATGGTTAACATTAAAGTGAAATATAAGAATAACTTAACACATTAAATGCACATCGTATCAAGAAAATACATAACTTATCAATACACGATTACAAAGCTAGAGAGCTACATCGCAGGAATATAAAAATGCAGCTATAAGTTTATTTACAATTATCAAAATACACTCTCGCTTATGAAATATAATCAAAGTAAGTATACAGTGATTTATTCAATATCACGTAAAAACTGTATAAATACAATTAAAGGTAAGACAAAGAAAATATACACGTAGTAACAACAAATAAATATGTTATATTTAATAGATAAGTGTAAAAAACAACAAACAATCAAACAGTTCAATGCAGATAATTAACCAGAGCAACGAAAAAACAATATCTACACACGCCTAACAAACTATGTACAAGTGTACTGTATTAATGCGTACACCATACACATGTATATTAAAATGTGAGAACTTACATCAAACATCACAGAATCGTAACGACCGAATTGAAAGTAATCAATTCTGTAAATCAATACATAAAAGGGTACATTGCACAGAAAGGATCCACTTTGAAATACACGAATATAATATGAAGAGCTTAGTTCCAAAAGGCGCCAAATCCACTTTTCATAAAAAATTGAGTTAACAACATCAGTACGTTAATAAGCTACGTGACTATCTAGAAATCGTAATTTTAGGAAAAATGACACAATCAAAATCGAAATATGGAACGTTCCATTTCCATATTCCCATAGGTATGTGTACAAATTTAGACAAAGAAACCTGCTTCTCTCCAAAGTTGGAAAAGTGGATTTAGCGCCTTTTGGAATTAATCACAAAAGCAATAGTCATAGGATACTTCTTTTTAATAACTGTATAATGATCTATTAAGCATTTAACCACCGCCTATAAACATTTTATGCTTGACATATTATGAAAATTATACCTTATTAAACTTTATTGGTACCCTCATATAAATATCATAATTCACATCTGATTATGATACGTGAAACCAGTGGCATGACCAGGAACACTTCAAGGGGGTTCAAACCTGCGATTGCGTAAGCACGAGCTTCCTTTGGATGGGGCCAAAAGGGAGGAGCGTGTTTCGCAAAGAAATATTTTGTTATTTCGACAAATTTGTCATAATGAAACAACTTTATGGGAGCATAATATTGACATTTTGGCCAGAATGTGGCGAAATTCTTGTCGAAATATGGCGAAATTTTGATAATGACATCACAAAAATGTGTCATTATGACAAATTTGTCATAATGACAAACTATTTCTTTAAGAAACACCCCCGGAGGCTGTTGAGTGTTAGGTAATGTATATATTCAAAGCCAAAACATCAAATCTACCGGCTAATATGCAAGCTAACAACAACAGAAAAGCCCCCTTGCTATTTGTGTGTTAAATGTAAAACGTACAAGAATTGAAAGAGAATTTCAAACATTCAGAGAGTACTAATATATATTTTGTGTCATTAAGTTCCTTAAATTAAATATTATTTTTTTGATAATTTGATTTGCCTTGACCCCTTAAAGGGAACTAGTAACTTTGTCTGAATCGAACCAACTCATTCTCTCAGGTTCTCTAGTGTATGTTTGTTCATGCCTAGTTGTTTTCTTACTAATTAAAGGGATGCCCGGAAAGTGGCTAACTCCACGAAAATTACTTGGAGCTTCCTCGTTTCTCTTTTACCGTGTTGTTTAGCTTATGGTAAGAGAATAATAAAATAGGGTTATATTTTTTCAAATGCCCCTTAAAGGGATCTAGTAACTTTGTTGACATGTACAAAAAGTAATGAATGGTTGATGCAATGTATATTATTGTTATCTCATATGTCCACAGGGTATTGTGTGAAAATTTCAAGTCAAATGGACATTGCATGGCCAAGTAATGAGCGAAAATGCAAAGTGATATTCAGTAACTCACTGCACTCACTTTGTACACGGAAGAAAAACTCGCCCGGAGTTTTTCTTATCTGAATACTTCAATCATACATATCTTTATAACGAAAGAGAAATTTGAAAAACCGAAACCTGTCCCATGATTTTATTGTTAATACGAATACAACAAGGTCTAAGGGAACCGCTAGATTAACAATTTTATTTTGAGGATTCGGACAATGTTACTAAGTCCCTTTAAGTATGACGATATTTATCATTCACCTCAAGAGCGTTAATAAACGGTCATAAACCTCATAAATGTCATACAGTAATTCGTTGTGAAAGCTGACGCATTTTTTGCTTTTTTAACCAGGAAAGCAGTGTTCTTTTTCAATGAAACTTTCACACATCATTCGGACATATCTTACAAAGATTGTGGTACAGGATTGAAGTCTCAAATGTCATTTTGGGCAATATCTGACACTTTACAGGTGCACCTTTAAAGTATTAAGTATATTCTCTCTCTTATCGAGATCTTTCAACTGTATACAATGGCAATGAGTTTATCATTACAGAAATACAACGCTGTATCAATCCTTATTTAATAAATACATTTTGCATATTACAACATAGTTGCAAGTTTTTGTTCACCAAGTTTAAATTCCTCGTCGCCTATTGCCAGCTTATTCACCTATTTAATCATGTTTTTTTATTCAAAACAAACAATGTAATAATACAAACACGAAACATAATTGCGAAATTTAAATTACATGGATAAACATTATTTTAACATTCACATACTCAATTCAAATATTTACAAACTGCAACTTATTAAAAAAAGGTGGCTCTTACGTGCCCTAAGACAAATGAAGATGTTACACATTATGATAGTAATATTGCAATTTATTGATAATACATGTGATTAATACCAACTATCACTTCATATGTCTACATAATATTGAAAGAAACTTCATTGCATTACATTGATTAACATCACGAATGTTTGTATATATAATTGAGCATAATTGAGCTGAATGCTAAAGCGGAAATGTGTATGGTAAATGAATTGGTGATCGTAACCAACACATTTATTGACGGTGAGGTAATGAGCAATAACATGAGGAGGAGGCTCCCGAAAAACAAAGAAAAACAAAAGAATTATCCAGAAAATTAATTTCATTTCATGCCAACCTGTTACCAATGATTCTCATATTATTTGACAAGAAAATGAACCCCAACTTCACTTGTTTACTAAAAGAAAAGCAAAACATTTCAAAAAAGTAAAAACATGCACTTCAGTTGATGGTTACCCCTCCCACGGTAGGGAGCTTTTGCATGTTTGAATTGAATTGAATTGAATTGAAAATGGTTTATTGATCAATAAAAGTACATGGCAGCTAAAAAGCTGAATTGCGTACAATTTTACAAAGTCATACAAACAAATAACATATAAATATAAAATTTGATATACAAAGACATAAACATATTAATACTGCTTTACTTTAAAACGTCAACTTCTCGGATGGCATAATCAGCCATGTAAAAATAAATTTAAATTAATAAAATGTCTGCACGATTATCGTAAAACTAAATCAATCGGAAAGTGTGATGCTAAAGCTTAGTGGAAATATGTTTCAATTGTTAAGATTGCGTAGAATATATAACTACCATTGCAAGCAATACTAATATGCATATTAACGATTAAACATGAGTATAAACATTCAATCTTAGTATCAATTAATATAACAATCTTAATCAATGTGGCGTTAATTAAACTATTGAGATGATAATTATGATAGTGCATAAAGATTTGTCAATCATAATTAAATTAAATGTGGTATACAAATTAATTTTCCATGAGTAAAACATTTTGCATAAACACCTTATAAAATGAGCTATTATTATGCACTACAAAGCAATCAACTTATTAAAGCATTAATGTGTGGAATTGCCCAAACAGAACATAATACTTATACTGCACAAAGAATACCGTGATTCAATTGAAATTTTGGGTACAATATCAAAGTAATTATTACAAAAGTATTATATTAATGCATGTAATTATACAAAAATATATATAACCAAAATCTGGGTATTGCAATAAAAGAGACAAAGAGTAGTCGTTGTAGTGGGATTTACTCATTTCGGTATGGTATATTAAATAATAATAATTCAATGTGTTATACTATTATTGCATATAATGTCATAAATAAGCTCATCATGCAGATTTATAAAACTAATCATATATTGCACAATAAATACAGTGGTTCAATTGGAATTTTGAGTGCGATATTAATAATTATACTACAAAAGTATTTTATTAATGCATGTAATTGTAGAAAAATATATATATAACAAGGATCTGGGGATTGCAATTAAAATGACGAGTAGTCATTGTAGCGGGATTCATTCATTAGGTATGGTATATTGAATATTAAATAATAGTAGTGCGGCTACGAAACCAAAAACCCAGGTGAACCCGAGCAGAGTGGACATCTGCGTGGTCGGAAAAAATTAATACAGGGACAGTGGAATAAAACAAGACGAATTGTCACATTGTTTAATACATGCTAGCAAATGAAAATGTCAAATTGTAACCAAAACCATTTGAAACTGCATACTGCACTGGTGGTGGGTTCATAAGCAACAATATTTATTGTAGATTAACGACCAAGTTGTGATTAATCATATAATACATATTAACAATTACAGGTGTCGAATAAATATCATCATGTTGCAGTTTGTGGCCCAGACTCTCTCTTAAAAAATTGTGTGATAAATACTATGCGATAAAATACACTATGTATCTTACAATTATTGTTATTAATTTTGATTAAACTGACACAGGGAGAGGCGGCTTGTTCTTCTTACCTTTATGTAGATCAGAAGATCTTCCGACAACAGTTTTTCGCTTGATTTCTTCTGAATGATTTATAAAACTAATCATATATTGCACAATAAATACAGTGGTTCAATTGGAATTTTGAGTGCGATATTAATAATTATACTACAAAAGTATTTTATTAATGCATGTAATTGTAGAAAAATATATATATAACAAGGATCTGGGGATTGCAATTAAAATGACGAGTAGTCATTGTAGCGGGATTCATTCATTAGGTATGGTATATTGAATATTAAATAATAACAGTTCAATGGGCCATAATATTATCGCGTATAATTTCAAAAATAAGCTCATCATGCAAGTATTTAAAAATAATCATATGGGTGTTTCCCCATGATACGTATTACTCAGACATGTCATTGCGTAAGATTCCCGATCTCTTACTGAACATTTAACAGTCGTACCATGAATGGGATGGGACTATTTCTGCACCGTTCAGTTCTGCATCTCAACTCAGTGGACTTGAAACTGTGCAATCTGATGCATACCTAGAAAGGAAATTCTAACTTGACGACATGTACTATAATGTGGGTAAGTTCGTCATGATTCTACCGACCAGAAAAAAGAGGTTTTATTTGAAAAAAAAAAAATATGCACCCCAAAATAATAATCTCAAAGTGACATACAGTTCAAACAGTGCATCAAAAGCCACATTATGTATGATACAACAAGATGAACAAAGTATTCCAGTCGTTGACAAGACAGATTCCCGAGGGAGCGAAGCGACCGAGAGGGGGGAGGGTAATAGGAAGATGTGATGGTAGGGGGGTGTCCGTCCGTGCACGGTAAGGGTGTCAATTACTTAAAATTATGCAATCTGGTGCATACTTAGTACAGAAATTTGACTTGACATGAAGTAAAATCTGAGTTATCTTGTCTAAATAAATGCCCCCTTTTCAATCACTGGTATCGAATTAGATATAAGCCATGATTGAAATTTTATTTGGGGGGCAAGCGCCCTCCCAAGCCCCCCCCCCCCCCCCCCCCCCCCCACCAGTACGCCAGTGATTTTAGGAAACGTATATCAGATGCGCGTGTCTTGCGAACATCGAGCCGAGGTTCCCGACTGTGTTCACATTTTGATAATTCTCGACCGCTGCACTAAGTCGAGAGAGGGCGTGTTATTAATTAACTACAGCTAGCTACAATAATTTTACTTCTTAACTGCTAGCCGTAGCTTCGGAAAACACGCCCTCTCTCGGTCGTGAATTATCAATGAGGTTAACGAACAATATCACAGTCAGGAACCCTGACTAGCTAACACCCTGCGCAGGATGCGTAATACACAGTGGTTAATTTTGTATGCCCTGCGCACACCATACTCGTAGTAGCCTAGTTCAAAATGGTGATCCTCGGTGTACATAGCATCCCCTCGCTTGCAATCTTTAAGTTGAGGATTTGATCGTTGACAACGAAACAGATTCAGTGCGTTTTTCCTGCCCACTATCAAGAGAGGGTGCTCTTTTCGAAGTAGACTGTGTCCTCGACGTCGAAGAAGGAGTCGATGACTTCGACAGGCAGAGTTCCCGCCAGGCGTTCAATCCTCGCTTGGTACAGACGAAGGCGATGAAGATGTAGACCCCCTGCAGAGAGTTGAGGACAATGAAGATGTACCAGAGAACCGTGACGTCAGCGAGTGCGGCTACGAAACCAAAAACCCAGGTGAACCCGAGCAGAGTGGACATCTGCGTGGTCGGAAAAAATTAATACAGGGACAGTGGAATAAAACAAGACGAATTGTCACATTGTTTAATACATGCTAGCAAATGAAAATGTCAAATTGTAACCAAAACCATTTGAAACTGCATACTGCACTGGTGGTGGGTTCGTAAGCAACAATATTTATTGTAGATTAACGACCAAGTTGTGATTAATCATATAATACATATTAACAATTACAGGTGTCGAATAAATATCATCATGTTGCAGTTTGTGGCCCAGACTCTCTCTTTAAAAATTGTGTGATAAATACTATGCGATAAAATACACTATGTATCTTACAATTATTGTTATTAATTTTGATTAAACTGACACAGGGAGAGGCGGCTTGTTCTTCTTACCTTTATGTAGATCAGAAGATCTTCCGACAACAGTTTTTCGCTTGATTTCTTCTGAATGGCTGCCACATTCCTCCGGACTCGATGAAGTCCAATGACCACCATGGCGAAGAGAACAGTGTTGACAAGTACCAAGACACCGATGGGGATGCCAAACACATAGAGGTTGGCCAGGCCATCACCTATCCAGCAAGCCGACTGTCCGTATGACAGGTTAAAGTTGGGAATATCCACCTGCCCCAAAAAGATGCCAATGCAAGGGATCACGACCAAAAAGGGGAATCCCCAGGCAAATAAAAGGAACTTGGCAAGAGTCCTGGCGCCATCATCCGCGGTTCCGATTGTTACCGTTACGCCAAATCGTCTATGCAGATCAAAGGCGAGGGATGTTGAATGAGAAACGACAGAGAGCCACATGAAATGCCCAAGGATGGCTACAGACACACAAGTTTCGGGAGAATAAGAAGCAGGAACCATGAGAAGAAAGAAAAGCTGCGCAAAGATCAATGAGAGACACAAACTTAAGATCAGGAAGTTAGAAGTTGACTTGCTGAGGCGACAAAACTGGATGTAAGTCATGAACGTCAAAAACAGAGCCGCTATGGACAGGCACAAACCAATGACTGTGAGAAGAGATTGGGCCGGGGAGAAACTGAGGAAACTGAGCAAATAATCCCCTCCTCCAAGAAGCGTAGAGCAAATGTAAATGGTTTGGTTGTCGGCATGGATAAATTGATGGTACGCCAGAGTAATGTTGAAGGGTAAAAACACTAACTGTCCATTATAGAGTCGTTCAAACAAGGACGCGTTCATTGCGACCAACGGACAGGAAACCTGAGGACAGACATACAGTCGCTCGTATTTTGTAAAGGAATACGATAAATTGTCCATCACGTATCGCAGAGAGAAGATAGAATTGATAAGGGTGTGTGTCTTGTTGGTAGTATCCACGAACGAAAGCCCAATGACATCACGATGGACACTGTCAATGACGCCAAGAGAAATGACCCTGGAAGGACAGGTATCTTCAATATCTGAGCAACCAACCGTCATTTCAAATGCTGATACATTACAAGTGAAATTATTTAAACTCGTACCTTCATTAAATGCAGGAAAACTTCGGTCATATAAAGTCAACGGAATCTCATTCTTCAAGTCGAGGAATCCATTTACATCTAAAGAGTGAAGGCATGATTCATTCCGCAGTAAAAACGCATTTACTTCTGATGACGTTGTATTTATGCTCAACCCTAGAGGACGTATCAACGTTGATATCAGTTCATTTGCAATCGATGAACTTGCCTGACATTGTTGAGGGTCTGGGGAAATCATCATCATCAAGCAGTCGATGTGGACTGATGTTGGGACCATGCTAATATTGGAACACAGGCTTTGCGATGACTGCTGCATACATGTTTTGTTGATCAGGCCATATCCTGTTGGACAGGTCAAATTGGCACACTTCAGAGTAAACGGATCTAAAACCTCATGATCCTTGCAAATAACTACATTCTCGCCACCAACATCTGGCAGTAACGGAGTGTTCAGTTCTTCCACTGATGTAAAATCAAAGAGAACAGAAATCGGGAAAGTTCCATATGTAGGTCGTCCTGAAGTAGGATTTCCGCTAATAGGCGGGCACCTGAACGATTCTAATTCCGCGTGTAATTCATTTAACGAGAGATTTGTTTTCAAGACATGAAGGGATTGGCAAATATAACAATGTGCGTTCTTGTATTTCCTGTCGAAGCTGCTTGTGTAGGATTCGCATGCATCATATAAACCTATGTCGGCCTCCGCTTCACATGTGTTAATGGTAGTCTGGGAGCAACTTCGTGCTGCTAATGGTGACCCTGTTGGTACTTTCAACTCCCATTTAGGGCATGTCTTCATGGCAGTGCCAAGCTGATCGATAGAAATATCGCCGGTTGACACATTTCGAAGCTCCTCTGCCTCGCAATCAGCGTCGAAGTTCCACGGCTGTATTTCGCTGAGGTTTCGGTAGTTGCACACCGCGCAGTAGACATTCTTGAATGAGATGGTGTCGCGGTACACCACGTGGATTTTTGTCAAGGGATCCTGCACGGACGAGTGGTCTTCAAACCTTCTAGAAATATTGAACTGGTCAATCCATACTTCACTGCACTTGGCAACCATAATGTAATATTGTTGTGTATTAAGACCGAATACTACGACTTGTCCACCCCTTTCAGCAGTCACGCAGGAGAGTTGTTTGGAATTAAATCCCTCAACCGCATTCATGAAAGCCTGTGCGGGAAGAATGGCGTCGCAGTTCTGTAAGTAGTCGATGCAGCAATCCTTGTAGAAGAAGCAGGTCGGATCGCATTTGCAGGTCGCGTAGTTTGAATCTGGATTCGGTACCAAACATTGCGCCCTACTATTCACATTGCAGAGACCACGCGGAGGACACACCGGTACCGTCCATCCATTCAGTGTGTAGTTCACATAGTCCACAGGCGGTGGTACTTTGATGGGAAAGGAATAGTACACAAAATAAATGAGGGGTGTTTCACAAAGATTTAAGCTGAATTTGAATTTAATTTGGAATTAAAAATATAGAAAACAATTAGTTCTTCTAATAAATATCCGATAATGTTTTGAAACACAAATTTGTGAAAAATCCGAAGATTTCATGCTCTTTCATAACATAAGTATATTGTAGTCGTTTCTGAAACTATTCTAATCAAGCAACCGTTAGAAATGAGGATTTAATGAATTGCTTACAGGTACATTATGACCTGATCTACGCTGTCGATTGAATGAAACAAAGTCAGCATATTTGTGTGTGTATCTATTAATTTATTTTAATTTCAGTTGTATTGATCTATGTACTTGTTTATTTCTTTATCTAATATGTACTAAGTTAGTTATCTATTAATTTATTCAATTATCCAATCACTGTTCATTTATTTATTTATGTATCCATTATTACATTTGTGTTTGCATTTATTCTTTCATATATTAATTGATAATATTCCTCATATAATATACGTTTCAATTTCAAAAATGTTGCTTGTTTCGGATAAGTTATTATAGTAAAAAAATGTTTTAGCAATTAATATATATTAAGGCCATTCCACTGTGAGCATTTGTTGTGTTTCTCACATCTTTGTAATAAGTTTTACTCTCTTGGTATGATCGATTGAGTGTCTTTCGAAGTTAAAGGGAAAGTTGAGTTTTGGTAGAGAGGGCGCTAGACTACTTAATTGGTTTGTGAGGTAATGAAAAACTGAGTGTAAAATTTGAAAGAGCATAATATTTAAACAATAAAATCATCTTTGTTTGATCAAAATCGGTTCAGAAACGGCTGAAATATCCATAAATATAAAAATTTGTAATAAACCCGGGGCCCCGGGTTTATTAGAGAATTTTGAACCTGCCGTTAAAAATTTTAAAAAATGCTTCCTCTTTTCAAAAAAGTTACAAAATAGGTATTTAAATAGTTGTTGGTTATTTCTCTATCTAATCACTATTTCAACAAAGCATCACATGCACAATATTTTATTCAAAATGGTTGAAACCGATGAGTGTTTAGAGAGCGCCCTCTTACGTTTTAACGGCTCTTTTTGAATGATAACATGATCTTTACTACGTCATTTGTAATTTTGTGTTCCTTTCTAGTTATAACTATTAGTTTGTAATGTAATGATGCAGGTTTTGGTTACTAAAATTCAGTTTCACTAAAACTGTACTCTCCTTACCAGAACTCAACTATCCCTTTAAGCTGTCTTTGAAAAAATATATTCCGAGAGTTCTTTCTTTACATAATATTTTCTTATATTATAGTCAACCTATGATTTCCTGCATGTATTCAAACGATAATCCAACGTCATGTAAAATGTATTACAATAAAGATGTATTTTCCCAAGGTAAATAAATCAAAGTGCCTGTAATCGTTCCTTTTTTTCCCGGAACTACTAGTACTACATCGAACTTATTCGCAAAAGCGTTAAATAGTTAAAATAAAAATTAAAAATTATATTAAATTATTACTATATTCTATAGACTGTTAAAAAAAAATGTAATACCCACTAAGAAAAGCACTCGTGCAGGTTTTTCCATCTTCTATAACGGATGACTGTCCTTCACTGCACTTTTACAATTTCAATGCAATCTTTCATGTTATTCATTTCTGTATCAGTTTGCGTGCAGACAATCGATAATGCATCTTCCTCTTGGAACAAACTGAGTAATACATTTACCGTTGTAAATGGACATTAAAAGCATTTGTTTATTCCATTGTTCATGTTTTACTGCAGCACTATACAGGGTGGCCCCCAAAAACGGAACGGGGCACTTCCCAAAATACAGTGACAAAATGATTATGTTCATCGATTAGCGTGTCTTTTCCCAAGAACAACGATACCAAGAACAGTAATTTTGGTCGTGTAGTTTTTGTTTTAGGGTGCTGTGAGTGACGCCATGTCAGGTGCCCATTTTTGTCAATTTTTACCGAGTCTGTGGCACTTATATCACACTTCCTGCCCCTTATACCATCAAACGTCCATGCCCATTCTCTCGGCACACGGCTGAGTGCACACTAACAATGGCGTGCGGATTACTCGTGTGCGGTTTATCAGGCACTGACTTGGTAAAAGTTTGCAAAAATGGGAACCTGATAAAAAATTATGGTGTTACTCACAGCGCCCTAAAACAAATACTACACACCAAAAATGACTGTTCTTGGTATCGTTTTTCATTGGAAAAGACACTCTATCCGATAGGCATAATCATTTTATTACTGTATTTTGGGAAGTGCCCCGTTCCGGTTTTTGGTGGGCCACCCTGTATAGCGAATAATTCTTACAACTAAGTTTTAAATTAAATCTTATCTCTTTTAATGCAATTGATTGAATCGAGTACGATGTATTGAGGTCGATTGCGTGCGAACAATTTTATGCGTGAATAGTTTGTCATAAATAGTTGACTACCTTTGTTGGTTTGTGTCATGTCCATTTAATGCGCAAAGAGAAATGGGGCTCCCAAGTCGCGGAAATCGCGTTTAAAGAGAAAAAAAGATATCAAAAAATACCGAAGGTCACTGGATGAAGGAGCAAAACTTGTGGTGATTGAAGCCAAAATATCAATAATTCTTAATATAAAAATACGAAAAGCCTTTATTGACGGTATGCATACAATCTTAAATCTAATTGAAACATTCAATAGCATGTTGTAATCTTAAAAGGCACGATCTTATCTGCTTATAGTGAAATATATTATTATCGATTGTATTTCATTCTATTTATTTATTCACCACTAATGGGATGAATAGCCTTTGTCCACTAAGAGCTTCAAAAGGTTTCAAGAAACTATAGAAATTTGTGTCGAAGGTCGTTGGACGAAGGAGCAAAATTCTGTTGACTGCAGCTAAGAATTTATATTTTTGTATAAAGGGGATAAAACACAAAATATTTATTGACGGTTGACTACTTATTGACTTTCCGGCTACATTTAAACGATCTTACATCTACAGAAGGAGATGATGAAGACTGAATGAAAAGATTTATTTCCCAGAATTTCATTTATTTTGTGTTTGTCATTTTCAATAATTTGTTATAATAGCTTCTGACCACTCGGGCAATGAGAATTAAGGGGTTTCAGGGACGGGCACCGTAATAGGGTTTTCTATAGCTCAGGGTCTCGGGTTCGAGTCCCGTTGGAATCCCATTTTCTTTGCCCTCTTTTAATCACATTATATTTCTGGTCAGTTTCTTTATATGTTTGAATTAATTATTTTTAAAAGATGTATCACTTCGGTGATCCCTCGCATATATCCCCAAGTTGATTTGTATCCTGCGGGCTTATGTCAGGTTTATAATAGCTTATGACCACTCGGGCAATGAGAATTAAGGGGTTTCAGGGATGAGCACCATACTAGGGTTTTATATAGAATGTCAGTATTATAGAATGTCAGTATTATGTACCACATGAATTTAAATGCAACTTTAGTAATAATATTGATACGTTTAGCTTGTTACACTTGAACGCACGGAGTCTGAATCGCAATTTAGACTCTGTTAAGGATATTTTATTATCCTTGGAGTATCCATTCACAGTCATTGGCATTACCGAATCCTGGCTAACCACCCACTCGCCCCCTTTGTTCGACTTAGATGGCTATCAAACCATTCGAGTCGACCGAGAAAGGGGGAGAGGCGGGGTGTGGTTCATTATATTAGAACAGGCTTAACGTTTACAATAATGGAAGAGGTTATGCCTATCTCCGAAGACGTTGAGAGTCTTTTTATAGAAATTTGTGATAGGACCGATAAAAAGATTAATATTGGATTGATATACCGATCACCACACACATCTGTTCCTTTGTTTATTGATAATTTAGATAAATGCCTTAATATTTTGTCAAGAAGGGGAAAACAGACATACGTTATGGGGGACTTCAATATCAACATGATGCTAAGTGAGCATGAATTAAATGATAACTGCTTATTAACTACTTTTAACTCTTATGCATTATATTCTTTGATAAATAAGCCTACAAGAATAAGTCCTACATCGGCGACATTAATCGACAATATATTTACCAATGTATATACTAAAGTGAAATCTGGGGTTTTATACTCGGACATTTCTGATCATTTACCCATCTTTGTTATTGTAGATGTACCAATCCCAATTAAAGTTCAACGTATACATCGTGAAATTCGGAAGTATACAGATGAAAATGTAAATGCACTCACTCATGACCTTGCAAGAGTAAATTGGTCGACGGTATTAAATGAAAAGGATGATGTAAATAGGGCATATGATAAATTAAATGAGAAAATTATGTTTTCGCTTGATATGAATATTCCAATTGAAGAAGTTAGAATTAATAGTAAACATGTAAATCGCAAACCTTGGATAACAAAGGGCATATTGCGTTCAATTAATAAAAAGAATAGACTATATCAAAAATGTTTGAAAAACTCTTACTGTGTTAATCGTCGGGAAAAATATAAAAAGTATAGAAACATTTTAAATGTATTGTTGAAATCATCCCGCAAGAAGTTTTGGAATGGAAAATTTAGCAAGGTCAAGGGTGACATTGCCGCCACATGGCGTGTAATTAATGACTTATTTGGTAAACATAAAAATAATATATTTCCACATGAAATGTTTGATGGTAATGAAAAAGCAAGTGATCCACAGAGTATTGTAAATATATTAAATAAATACTTTGTAAATATTGGTCCCAATTTAGCAAACACAATTGATTCAGAAAATGGTTCCTTTGTGAACTTTTTACCTAACAAAGTTGATAATACAATGTTTTTTAAGCCGGTAGATGCAAGTGAGATAATCAAAATAACAAAACAGTTGAAATCCACCAAATCTACCGGTTATGATCAGTTGAATACATTTATTTTGAAAAAGATTATTTATTGCATTGCTGAACCATTATGTCATGTATTTAATTTGTCAATTTGTACTGGTAATTACCCAAATGCATTTAAATTGGCCAAAGTTATACCTATTTTTAAAAAGGATGATCCAAATCAATGTCAGAATTATCGCCCGATATCTATCCTCCCATGCATATCTAAAATACTAGAAAGAATTATTTTTAATCAAATGTATGACTTTTTTGAGAAATATGATGTCCTTTGCCCCAACCAATATGGTTTCCGCAAACACTATTCCACGGATTTAGCAGTCTTAGACTTGTATAATAGAATAACACAGTCACTCGCTAATAAAGAATATGTTATTGGAATCTGTATGGATTTGTCGAAAGCATTCGACACCTTAGACCACAGAATACTCTTATATAAACTCGAGCGGTATGGTATACGGGGCACTCCATTGGCATGGATTAAGGATTATCTCAACAATAGAAAACAGTATGTTCAGTTTGATTTAGTTAAGTCCCATATACTAAACTTAACATGTGGTGTACCACAAGGATCAATCCCTGGACCCCTCTTCTTTCTAGTTTATATTAATGATTTGATTTATGCATCTAATGTTGCATCTTATATTTTGTTTGCGGACGATACTAATTTACTTTTCTCGCACAATAATTTTGATGTTTTGATTAGTACTATCAATATTGAATTACCTAAAATTGCAAGTTGGTTAAATGATAATAAGCTATCATTAAATTTGAATAAAACTAACTATGTTATTTTTAGAACCCCAGCCACGAATATTAATGATAGACAATGTAGAATAACGTTATATACTAAAGAACTTGAGCGGAAAATGTATGTTAATTTTCTTGGAGTCTATGTTGATGAACTTTTAAATTGGGATAGTCATTGTAAACATTTAATACTATCTATTTCGAGATCAATTGGGATTTTGAATAAGTTACGATATGATTTATGTAGAAAACACTATTACTTCTTTATAATTCGTTGATACTGTCAAAACTATCATATTGTAATATAATGTGGGGTACAACTTGTAAACGAAATATTGATTTAATTTTTATATTACAAAAAAGGGCAATTAGAATATGCTCAGATTCTGCTTATCTTGCTCACACAAATCCTATCTTTAAAAGTTTAAATGTTCTAAAAATAACAGACATTAACGTATCTCAAACAGCCATATTCATGTATAAATTGAAAATAAATCTCATTCCTATGCACCTAAAGACCCTCTTTATTCGCAATGATCAAATACATAATTATCAAACTCGTAGTTCATGTAAATATCATTTGTCTAACCCAAAGACTTTGCTTGCACAGAAATCCATTAATGCATGTATATATCTTGTATAATTGATGTACTTATTTATTGTGTACTTTTATTTTTGTATATAGATACATGAATATATATCATTACATTCAAAATATGCCTTGTTTTTCATCCACAATCATGACATAGGGTGGGCGGGTGGGGTGAGGGGCGGGGGTGCTACGACAAAGATACTAAAATCATTTGTTCGTTCAATTCTAGTTCTATAGTCATTACAGTTAACAAAGGGATCTGCCTCGACAGGATATTTATATCCTTTGCAGATCCCCCACATCCACTGTAACACTGTACACACCACATGTTTAACTTATATTTGTATGTATAGTATGTAATTTGTTGAAATTTGTATATTTTGTGTTTTTAGAGATGTGAAATAAATTTGAAATTGAAATTGAAATTGAAAATATAGCTCAGTCGGTAGAGCACCGGTTTAGCAATCCGGAGGTATCGGGTTCGAATCCCGTTGAAATCCCATTTTCTTTGTCCTCTTTTAATCACATTATATTTCTGGTCAGTTTCTTTATATGTTTGAATTAATTATTTTAAAAAGCTGTATCACTTCGGTGATCCCTCGCATATATTCCCAAGTTCATTTGTATCCTTCGGGTTACCGCGACCGCTAAAATTTGGTTTCGAGACCAGTTAAAATTTGAAAAGGGGGGGTTCAAACCTTCCCAAAACATTCATTTTTTGGTCAAAGGGGGGGGGGGGTTTAACCCCCCCCCCCCCCCCCCCCCCTGGATACGCCTGCCTACAAGTCAGGGTGATTCTTTCGTGTGCTAGAGTAGTTCCCAATCAATACACACTGTAACGGAATTAGGTTAAAGGCTTTCGTTATGTTTAATTTAAAAACAGATGCACCGTTTTCCTAGTTTTCGGACCATTTTCTTATAACAGCACAAAGATTAATTGAAGTAAATCAAACAGAGCAAGCGAAAAAGGCTTCGCCGAGAATCGGACCTGAGACCTCTTGATTGCAGCTAGATCGGGAAGCACTCATGAAATCCTTTTTATTGATCGTAATAATCAGAAGATTATAACCTGGCAATCATTTGTATTTATTGTATATAATTTTTACAAATGAAGTTTTAGACAGCGTTTCGGATATGTTCCACAGTTTAGTGCCATTAAAAATTCCATATTATTTAATATTATGAACTTTAAAACATATAACGTGTTAGATTAAACTAAGTCCATCAATTAACGTTTTTGAAAAAAGATAAAATATTGTTTTTACTTTTTACAGTATAATTAAACTTATACTCTAGATTTGTGCTTTCGGTCGTGTAAGTGTTTGTTTTTTCGGTCTTGGTGTTTGTTAAGGTATTATGTGTTTCCCCGTATGCGTATATTTTGGATATTTATATCGGGAGTAGTATCAAGACAGCCAATGGCTTTCCGAGCTGCCCCCACGTTCACATAAAACATTTATTCCATAATTTAAGAAACTGTTTATACATCCCAGTTTTGAAACTTTACCAACATTTTTGTTAAATTGTTTTCTGAAGATTTCTCTATTGAACAATTATTTTAACCAAAATTACTTTCATATTTCTTGATAACAAAAATAGTTGGAATGAGATGTCTGGGTGACGCCCTCTCGTATTAGCGAATGTTTTCTTTTACAGACAGCCATGTAACTTTGCCTTTTATATCTATTATTCCAGCATTATAACAGTTAGTTGTAAATAATAACTTTACAGTTTTAGTTGGTTAGTTGGTTTTAGTTGGTGAAATTATGTTTACCCAGACCTTTACTATCCCTTTAAGCTTCAAAAAAGTTAAAGCACCAATAACGTTTTATATTTCCAGGGTATTTCCACAAAACAGTCAATTATTATCCTACTCCGTTTTATGTATGTGTGCCAAGCGCCTGACTAGAACAGTCATCATTGTCATAATGTTTTGGTATTTTGGTATTTGGGTATGTTGGGTTTAGGAGGACGGTTCGAAACCTCCACAACCTCCTAGGCAGGAGGTAGCCTTTTGGCAAGGCTTCGCGTCTCAAGCAATGGCTGCGCTGCAGGAACGACTGAACGCGTGATGGAGACTATCCGGCGAGCGAAGAAGTCGTGCTGTCTCGCTGAGAGATTATGCATGATAGTCGCGCTCTCCAGTCGTTCCTGCATAATAGACCGCTTCTGTAATGTATGCAAATAATATGCGTATGACATCAGACTCCCCGTTGGCAAGCTTAACAATAGTAACTAGGTCCGGCAAGCTCCGGCAAACTTAGCTTGCCGTACCTAGTTACTATTGTTACTATTGTATTGTCTTACGTCATACGCATATTATTTGCATACATTACAGAAGCGGTCTATTGCATACTATACCGTGCATTCAACTCAGCTCAGACAAGACAGGCCTTGTTAAAAGGCTATACTAGGCAGGAGACGGACAATCAACAACTAAGCCAACATCAACATGTCCTGTCTTATCTGGCTATACAATATACATCACTGGCTGTTTTGGGGGTATTTGTTAATTTAAAAATATGTTATTTTTGTATTTATCTTAATAGAAGCTATGATTCTGTGTTTGTGCATGAAAAAGAAGTTAGTATTCGTGCATAATATTTGCCAAATGAATGGAAGGAATGTTGAAGATTTAACAATGATTTGTTAAAGATTAGGCTGAAAAAGGCAAATGCTAATTTTCCAGTTATTCCAATCAAATCAAATAGATTTGAATACAATCAGTGTTCATGTGTAGACGTGATCAGTTATATTCAGCGGACATGTTGAACTACATATACATATATAAATGTGTTTAATTATAACAAATTAATTATTTACAAAAAAACAATATGGAAAAAGCCTACGATCCATTGATGAATCTTTCTTTTAGTTATTTAATGGCTGGATTTTGAGGGAAAAAACGTTATTGTCTACATGTTCTTGTCCTATTTTGCTTCACTATTTGGTATCTGAATTATATAATTTAATTTAAGTACTATGTTTTTGTTATTCTAAGTATTTGGTATTTTGTGCATTAGTAATTGTAATTGATGATACGTTGTCTTGACATAGAAAAGCGAGTCTTGCTTTTGGAGTGATGATGAAATTACGACAGTATTTATCTTTAAATGTCTTTTTAATCTGTATAATGCTTTAGTCTTGCCTGACTTTAATTATGGAAGCCTTGTATGGGGCGGTGCAGGTTTTTGTTATTTGATTAGACTCATCACCCTTCAAAATCCGCCTTTGTTGTAATGTAGATCGTCGAAACCATTCACCACCCCTTTTTAAACAGTTATAGTTTGAATTTGTTTGATAACCTACGATTAAAAACCGCTCTTTTTGTATTTGAAGCGCTAAACGGCCAGTTGCCTATATGTTTTACAGGATTCTTTAATTTTAACACAACGAGTTACATGCAAACAAAACAATGTAACATTTACTCAAAATAATTGTATAAGAAATAAACGGACCAAGTTATGGAACTCACTATATTTTCCTTCCTTATGTTCGTAATGTATTTATGTTGTAAAGCGCCTTGAGCATTTAATCAAAATGGATAATGGCGCTATATAAATCTTATGTATTATTATTATTATTATTATATTTTGGGATAAAGTTAGCTAAATCGCCAAGACATTTTTTAAAAAGTATATAAAAGTTATTTACTTTGTTAGTATAATAACGTATGACTGTATCGCTTTGTGTGCTAAATGTATTTCGTTTTCATATAATTGCTTTGCACTGTTTTGTTTTGTTATTATTTCATGGTAAAATTATACAATTACATTGTTACCTTCATGCCACGTAGTATCTGATCATCTGGTTTTGGTTGTGTTTGGGATTAGAGCTTTATGGTTAGGATTATATTCGTATTCAATTGTAAATGTATTCGCCGTATAGTTTCATTATTTTAATGTGTATTATAAATGTATCAATTTCAGGAGAATACTCAATTTTACGAGCCGTGGCTTTTACGGTGTATTCCCTGATCACGTTTATATTTGTTTATACATTGTATTGTTTTATTTTTTAATAAATTAATGAATGAAAAATTAATACATTATTCAGTTATTCGTTGTGTTGTAAAAAAAAAGAAAATTAAGTAAAAAGAAACCATCTGACTTACCTTGAGGGGGCTGAGCTGATATTGTATTCACTGCAAACAAAAATACAACAATACATTTAGATCATTTCGAATAAAATAAAAATGCTAAAAGATTAAAAGTTTAACTGTTTGTTTCGTATGACATATATGCACATTTATAAATTCAAGTCTAGGTTTCTCAGCCAGGTCAGAGCAGCATCTGTTGTCTGATGAATCCCCTCAAAACTATCAGAGAAACATCGGAGAGGGCAGTCGTTTACCACATGCTTCACTGTCTGGTCTGGGTTCCCGCAGTCACATGCAGGGCTGTCTTTCATTTTCCATCGATGGAGATGATGGGCTGACCTTGCATGGAGTGTTCTTATCCTGTTCAGAGTCACCCATTGCTTTCTGGGGAGGTTGAACCCTGCTGGCTCTGACGTAGGGTCCTGTACAAGGTCATGGTTAGGGAAGTCGGACTCTGCCCAGGTTTTGCGCCATTCTCCTTTCAGGTCAAACTCTTCTAGAGACTTTGCAGAAGTCCAAAAGGGTGTCCGTGATTTGAGGCGCATTTTGGGTAAGTTTCCTAGGTCTTCGTGGATAGGTAGGTCTGGGTTGGTGGAGGTGCGGTGTAGTTCCTTGCGCATTATCTCCTGTCTGCGTACACCAGGGGGAGCGATGTGGGAGAGAGCAGGTAGCCATTGAAGAGGTGTTGACTTAAGGGTGCCAGTAATTATTCTCATAGCCGAGTTCAAGATTACATCTACCTTCTTGGTATGGCAGCTCTCTGTCCACACTGGTGAGCAGTACTCTGCAACAGAGTAGACTACAGCTATGCAGGCTGTTCGGAGGGTTTGTGTGCCTGAACCCCAGCTATTTCCTGCAAGCTTCCGGATAATGTTGACTCTGGTCTTCAGTTTTCCAGAAACCCTATTGAGATGTTCACGATAGGTGAGGCTGTGGTCCAGGGTAACTCCAAGGTATTTGGGGAACTCTTCATGCTTGACTGTTTTGCCACAGAAGGTGACATTCAGTTCTGTTTTCGCTTGTCGGTTACTGAGGTGGAAGGCAGTGGTTGTAGTCTTATTGGGATTGGGACGAAGTCGCCAGTAGATGAAGTAGTCCTCCATCTTCTTCATGTCCTCGGTGAGGGTTCTGCTAAGTACGTTGAAATCGGTGGATTGGGTAGCTAGTGCAAGGTCATCTGCATACGCAAATTTCCTGGACGTGGTCTCCGGCATGTCACTTACATAGATGTTAAAAAGCATCGGGGCCAAGACAGATCCTTGAGGGAGGCCGTCGTTGAGGGTTCTAGCCGAGCTTGTTTGTCCTCCAAGTGAAACTCTGAATCTTCTGTTGCTGAGTATGGAAGCAAGGATGCGCATGGTTGTCTGACACTTGAAGATGCGGGACGCTTTGAGTAGCAGGCCATGTCTCCATACAGTGTCGTAGGCTGATGAGAGGTCAATCAGTGCCACGCCCGTTTTGAGGGCGCGCTGATATCCTGCCTCGATGTAGGTAGTGAGGGCAAGGACTTGGTCGGAACAGCTCCTTTTCGGTCTGAAGCCTGCTTGCTCCTTTGGTAGCACAGGTTCTACCAATGGGCTAAGCCTGACTAGAAGGAGGCGCTCGAACAGTTTGTAGGATGTGCACAGAAGAGAGATGGGACGGTAGCTTGCAGGGTCGTTCGCAGGTTTCCCTGGTTTGATGATCGCAATCACTTTAGCCTCTCTCCAAGCCTTTGGGATAACTCCGGAAGAGTGGATGTATGTGAAGAATGAGGCCAGCCAGCCGCGGCCTTTTGGTCCAAGGTTCTTCAGGAATTCTGGGTAGATTCCATCAATTCCCGCAGCTTTCCCTGATTTTGTGGATGAGAGACCAATGTCGACATCTTATCTAGTGTAAGGTCTTGCAAGTGAGTAAGTCTTAGCTGATGTTGAGTAGGACTTGGAAAGGTTCTTCTTGACTTCTTTACGTGATGCCTTTGTAGAAGGTACCTTGGAATTGAGGAGCAGGCGTGAAGCAACAGCATTTGCTGTTACTTTAGGAGGTTGATGTTGAACCGGGGTTGCTGCTCCAAGATGTCGAAGAAGGTTCCAGGCCTTCCGGCTCGAGTGTGTAAAGTTGAGATCTTCTACCGTCTCTTGCCAGCGCTTTTGTCTAGCTGTGTCAAGGGAATCCAAGAGTTCTGTTGCAATGTCTGGATCACCAGTGGATTCATACTGCTTGAGGAGCTCTTCTGATTCTGGCAGCCAGCAAGGTGTGAAGACTTTACGAAAGCCACGAGGGATGTGTTTCTTGGCAGTGTCCTTGAGGATATTGCAGAAGGATGTGTAGCTTTTGGGGACTGGTTCAAGATTGGTGATTTGCTCCTCCACGTCATCTGTACAGGCTTTCCAGTCAGCTTTCCTAAAGTTCCATCGTGGTTGGGGCTTTGATTGGATAAGAGGTATCTCTACTTCAATATGGATTAAAGCTGGACGATGTTGGCTATGAGGGAAGAGAGGAAGTATCTTGCGAGATGCATGTAGTGGGCGGCCATTGCTGGTTTTGGACAGGAAGCAGAGATCCGGATTGTAATCCCTTCTCCATCTGCTTGAGTGGAAAGTTCCCGGTTGTTTGGCATCATGAAGGAGGTAACGGTCGCAGGCTGATGTCCACATATCCAGTTGCTCTCCATTCTCGTCATCTTTGGCATAGCCCCAGGATGAGTGATGACTGTTGAAATCTCCAGCATGGACTTCAGGGTGGGTATGGGTCTGAAGCGCAGGAGAGGGCCAGTTCGTTTTTGGTGGTTTATATATGTTTGTAATTGTTATATCTCCAACTTTTACGGTGGCCGTGAAGATGTCATTATTGGAGGATTCCTCAAGGACGCAGAAGTCTGTCAGGTCATGTCTAAGGTAGGTAGCAACTCCATACTTGGCGTGGTGCACGGCCGCAATGAGCTTGAAGCCGTTGAGGCGGAGCTTAGATGCACACGTCTCATCACGGATATGGGTTTCTTGAAGAAGGATAATGTTGATGTCGAGATCCTTTGTTGATCTAGCGAGGTAGTCACTTTTTGCGCGTGACATACCTTCCGCATTAATTTGGTATATGCGGAGAGATGTCCCTATTATGCGAGATGGTTGGCCTTGATAAGGGCCATTACCGGATGTTTTGCCCTGAGGAGGGCCATTCGTAGATTGACTTGGGGAAGTCATCGCTGATACACTAGGTTGTTGGTTGCGCATGTCTGGTTGATGGCATTAGTAAGGAAGGTTTCCAAACAGGGTGGACCACGAGAAGGTTGCCATCTTCCACCCCAAAGTTTAACTGATGAGTTTAACTCAGTTTAACTCAGTTTAACTGCCCAAGATGGGTTTATAATTTCACGTTGTTTAAAACGTAAATAATAACTATGAAACCTTATATAACATAGCATTTACAGATCCCTAATTATAATCACGAGATACCAGACACACATTCGTACTTACAATTGTACTAATAAAAAAACATCAATTATAAAACATGCACCTCCTTATTACTGAAATTGCTGCGGTTATGTAACTACCCAGTCCATGAGAAAGACACATACATGACATTCAAGTAGTGTTGGATCTTATAGTAACTTTGTTGACATGTTCAAAAACTGAGGAAGGATTGATAGACATAACATAATAGAGTAGATACTAAGTATAAAACAATTTTTTTTAAAGGAATAGAAACTGTGTAAATATATGTCTAGAATAAAAAGAAAATACATTTTACAATCGAAATTCCCACCAAATGGCGGGTATAAAGTCCATAATAATGCTAACTGTGATAAGTATTGAAATGTAATTAACATATGATTAATTCAAACATAGGGAAATTGACACAATAAACACAAACAATGACATAATTGTTACTAATTTCAGTTAAACGCGCATAATTTCTCACAGACAAATTATGGGCAATTGCTTAGGGTGAAGTTACTTTTTGTGTTCGGTTTATTTTGTGTTAGAAAAAGCAAATTTTAAATAGGAAAGACAAATTTTACTGATATTTGTATCAACTAGAATATTGTTTAGGCCCTATATTGACTCTCATTTTATTACACAGGCATTATTATAGTAGATAAGCCGTTTTCAGTAGTATTTTTGCATCAAAATATTGTTTCATGAATATTATTAGCAGATTTTGTCTTATTTCTTTTTTCATGAAATAATTTAACGAAATGCCAGATAACTAAAATGTAAGAGATGATGCGTACACAAAATTATCAAAATCAGTCAGTTTTGTTTTGGCTTTAGTTACTACATCTACCAAGAACTATATTTTAAATAAATTGACTCCGGTGATAATGATTCTTATATATTACAAACCATTTAAATCGTTTTATCTGATCATAAGTAAAAAGTTCAAATTGTGTTAATTAATGATAAAGTGTTTTTTGTTACTCGTTAGATGATGTCTTGTTCTGATATTAGTTTATTTTATGTTAACTTACTAGAAAAAAGATGAAAACTTTCATTTCAGTAACATTATCTTGCGATTGATCCGCTATAATGACTGCCGTTGTAATTTGTGTGATCGTTTCTATATTGCTACATGTTGGATAAAGTGAATATATGATTTTGTTACAATTATTGAATTAAATTAAATGTTGGAAGTTATTATGGAAAATACATAACTGAGTTATAATAAATATTGTTCAAACGTTCTTCTCCTACCAAAGTTTAAATAAATCTTTGACAAGTGGGTTGGTCTATAAGCTATATCATTGTGGACAAAAATGGTAAAAATAATTCCATCATTAAATAGTAGTATGATTAATAATAATCGCAAATTGCATTTATAAGAGGTTCGTTTATAAAGGTTAAAGTATGTATAATGATACAATAAGTTAGTGGTAAAGAGCATTGTCTCATTCCATCTGGTCTAATCATCAGTACACAACATTGTGATTTAAAATAACGATTTCACAGAGTTTATAAATTTGCATTTTTCTGGCTATTGACAATTGAATAAATTTAACGAATAGTTTGATATAGTTAATGAATACTGCAATTATACAAATCATTAAAATGTTAAAAATACATTTACATGTCCTTAAAGAAAACCAACATGTTATAAATTGAATGCTTACCTTGGAGTTGGAGGCACAGAAATAGTGCCCGTAAAACGAGGCGTTTGCTGATGCCCCTCAAAAGGGTGTGGCCGAGATAGAAACCAGAAGGAAACGAATCCATCTTCAGCTCACTTTTTGCCTTTGTTTATATCATCTGAGAAAACTAATCTGTTAAAAATAATTTCGAATTCGATGTATCTACTTGCTCGCAGATTGTAATTATCTTCAGTACAATTAACGTCAATTAAATAAAAGTCGTGTTTCTGAAGAATCCAATTATAGCCAAACTATGGACAGACTAAATTGTGTTAAATATGACTGTACTTTTGACGATCAGGTAGAACTGTAGAATCACGGAATTTTAAATCAACATAAATCTATGCAAAATTTGCTTTAAAGGTGCAAAGAAACGACTGCAGTGCTCCTGAAGAGTGACGGGATTTTAATCAACAGAAATCGAAGGGAAAAAATGAGATTCAAAACGACGGTTCCTGATGGAAAAGGTGTTAATGATGGAGGGTGGGATGCTGGCAAGCTAACACGATTACTGACCACAGCAAATAGAGGAGAGTATAAAGATGACACGGTAAGTTATACTGAATTATACGACAAACATCGTCATCAGTGACGTAGCATGCATGTATAGGGCGGGGCGTACACAGATGGAGGTCTTTGGAGATGAACCATCCGCTAATTATAGTGTTACTTAAAATGATCCATTAACTTTATATTTTCCCAAAAAAAGTAATGTTTGAAACTTCAATCATATATCGATTTCATTGTAAGATTCTTGAGAATAATATGTGAGAAAGAGAATACAGTTTATCTAGTGAAAACGGACAAAAATCAATGTCTGATTTTATCCAGATCATTCGCCCGACGTATCCGAATTCGGATACTATGGATGATTGAAGCAAAATAATTCATTACGTAAAAAGCCTGTTTTCATTCCCAAAAAAGAGCCGCTAAAACTCAAGAGGTCGCTCTCTAAAAACTCATTGGTTTCAACCATTTTAAATAAAATGTGATATTTTGTTGATGTAGTGATTAGATAGAGAGATAATCAACAACTATTTAAAAACTTCTTTTGAAAATTTTGGAAAAGAGGAAGCATTTTTAAAAAATTTGTAACGGTTGGTTCAAAATTATCGAATTATTGTGGAGCCCACAATTATTACAAATGGTTATTGTTTATGGATATTCTAGGCATTTCTGAACCATTTTTTATCAAATAAAGTTTATACTGTCATTATAATTGTACACTCTTTCAAATTTGACACTCAGTTTTTCATTATCTCACAAACAAATATTTTGAGTAGCGCCCTCTATACCAAAACTCAACTATCCCTATTATAATCAGTTATAATGATCCTCATGATTTGTTTAAGTTAAATGTATAAATATGTTAACAACCATACAAAAAACAACCACTCTAGGAGATGCAATAAACAATTAATAAATGTATTAATTAAAAATATATAAATTGTACAAAAAACATTCAAGCCCACAAGGGAATTGCTTTTTAAAAAAGGCAAAGAAGTTCCTCCTAATAATTCAGGTGCACCATCCCTACCAATCGGTCCGACCGTGCTACGCCCCTAGCTTCCTCCAAAACTACCTGATTATACCAAGTGGTCTTTACAGAAAGGTCAAAGGCGGTCACTGGAGAATAAATTGTAGACTGAAACTATTAATATTTAGAAATGGGGCATCACGTAGAGAATGATCCAACCTACAAGATGGGCCAGCAAATCGTATATGCTTACTCATTACACTAACTTCGCACACAGTTGAAAATCTCCCATGGAGAATGTTTATATCCGAACACGTCAATTATAAATATCTTAGTAACAAGCGAGAAATTCGGAAAACTAAAAATCCGTTCCATGCTTCTATTGGTATTACGAATACAACAAGCTATGAAAGAACCACTATAATTCTAAGTAAGTTGTGTGGATTTTGACAATATTACGAGATCCCTTTAACCAGCTTTATATATGTAGACATATGCGCGGTATCCATGGTTACGGCATGTACATGCGATATGATTTACGCGGGTGACACCTGAAGGTCATTATCAATGGTAAACGGATGTGCCCGATAATGACAATGACAACACAAACGTGCTAATACGCTACAAACAAACAAAAAACGTGTCTGTAGATTTTACGGATTGTCTACTTTGATACTGGCTTGGCCACTGGTGTTGCTATGCCCCACCCCCCCCCCCCACCCCCCCCCCCCCCCCTCACAAAAACAATCAAATACAGGGTTAAGTGTGCATGCCCACCTAAAAGTAAGGAAGATGTTTATAGCACACGAGTGCCCACCAGTCAGTCCGACCACGCTCTTCACTTCGAGTGGTATCCCGGGATAGATTAGAAACTGCTGATAATTATAATTATCATAAATTATAATGTACACATGCTTAAAGGGATCTAGTTAATTTGCTGACATGTGCAAACCGTGTTGAATGGTTAGTATAAATGTGTATCGTTTGACAATTTCATGATAAATGGATTATGGCCAAGTAATGAGCAAAAATGCAAGAGTGATATTTACTAACTCATTGCACTGAAATTCAATCGTAAATATATTTGAAACGAAAAGGCAGTTCGAAAAAAAAAAACGAAACCTGTTCGATGCTTCGATTGATAATACGAATACAAGAATGAATGAGAGAACCACTAGAGTTCTAAGTGAGATTTGGTGATTTAGACAATGTGACTAGATCCCTTTAATGTTCCATTGTTTTAGGGCGTAATTATGCGTGTGTATGGTATTCTTTACTACCATGACTACGGCATTATGCAATGTCTAAACGTTAGGTCGAAAATGGAACAACAATACAACAATACTCATTTAAATAGCAAATAGAACTTGTCTGCCCTCATGTGTACGTTTGCTCTTACCCTTTCACCCCATTGTGAGTCCTTAGAGATAATT